>OVBA01005965.1:0-18277 GCA_900406435.1 Lepidium aucheri
CTTCGATTAGATTCTGATTAACGGCGTCGGCGTCAGAGTTTCCGAAGTTAAAGCCGATAGTGCCACGAAGGACGAGAATAGTAACAAAACCACAGAGGATAGTCATTTTGACATTGTTGAACGTCTTCTGAATCTGTCTACCACGTTGTTGTGGTCTCCCTCCTCCGCCAGTCGCCGTCGTCGTCGGAAGAACGGCGACGGCGGTTGCAGAAGCGGTAGAGACGCGCTTCTGAGTCTTGTACCCGTCCTCCTTCACCATTTTAGTTGTAAAACGTAGAACAATTCGAACACTTTGATCAAGGAGCCATGATTGTGATAGCCCTTTGCTATACCTGTATTGAGTGACAGAAGGGAAAGAAGAGTTAGAAGGGAGGAAGAAGAAAGAGATCGGAGAGTTGAGAAGAAAAAAGACGGTGAAGAAGAAGATAGAAGAGAGAGTTTACGGCTGAAGGAAAATATTCTTAATGTTGGATAATGTTTTCCTAACTTAGGGTTGTGCTTAAATGCAACCATTAGAAAAACGACATGTAGTTGTAAAATAAACGACATAGAGTTCAACTTATTGAAATAAACTACATGTAGTCTCTGACTTCTTCTTCCTTCCTTTCTTAGCCACTTTGCTGTTAAATCACATTTCTTCTCCCTCTTCCTGAGTGTTTGACTTTCTGCATTAAAGCTATTGGAATCATCAGCTTATCAGTATCATCCCCTATTGAGGGTGAAAGTCTGAATTAGGTTTCGGATAGAGTTCGTATCCTCCCAACTATCATCCGAACTTGGTAGGTTTGTCCAATGAATCAAAGACTCTGGATTTTGGGCTTTTTTTCCTCTGCGAATAGCTAAGACAGCTTCAGGTTTCTGCTCCCAAACTAGAGAAGGAGTCAGTACAGGTGGGATATCCTCCGAACGTCGGTCTGAAGGAACAATCTTCCTTAGTTGAGAGACATGAAAAACTGGGTGTATTGAGCAGTGTGGAGGCAGCTGTAACTTATATGCAATACGTCCCACCTTTTGTATAATTTGATAAAGACCAAAATACTTAGGTGAAAGCTTCTCATTCAGTCTTCGAGCAACTGAAACTTGATGGTAAGGTCTTAACCTGATGTAAACGTTTTTCCCAACATCAAATTCCAATAGTCTTATCTTCTTATTAGCACATTGTTCCATCTGTTTCTAGCTCAGTTTCATATTGTCTCTCAATTCTCGGACCAGATCTGTGCGCTGTTTGATCAGCTCATCCACTGCCGCATTTTCCGTTGGTATGTCCATATAGTTCAATAGTTTAGGCGGTTCCCTTCAATAAACAGCTTGAAAGGGTGAAGTCCTAATGGTTGAGATGTATGAAGTATTGTAGGAGTATTCAGTCCAAGGAAGCCATTGTGCCCAACTGGTTGGTTTACCTTTCACGAAACAACAAAGATAGGATTCTAAACACCGATTTAAGACCTCAGTTTGTCCGTCTGTTTGAGGGTGATAAGCACTACTTCTGCGCAATTCAGTACCATGAACCTGAAATAATGCTGACCAAAAATCACTTACAAACACCTTGTATCTGTCGAAATGATAGTCTCAGGAAACCCATGAAGCCGAACAATCTCCTGTACAAATACTGCAGCCACTGTAGTTGCTGTAAACGGGTGTTTCAATGCAATGAAATGGCCATATTTGTTCAGCCTATCTACTACCACCAATATCACATCTAACCCTTTTGATTTGGGTAAGCCTTCTATAAAATTCATACTAATGTCTGTCCAAATTTTCAATGGTATTGGCAGTGGACATATTAACCCCGCAAGAGATAAGGTATTGTACTTACAGGTTTGTCATATTGGACAGTCTTTGATAAACTTTTCGATGTCCTTCTTCATTCCCAACCAATATACTTCTCTGCCCATTCTTTTGTAAGTCTTCAACAGTCCTTCGTGGCCTCCAATAACACTGGAGTGGAACTGTTCTAAGAGCTTTGTTCTGAAGGCAGATCCCTTAGGGATTATTAACTTGCCATGATGAAACAACACTCTTCCTTTCATGTGATAATTGGAGCTACTTGTTCCTCCATTCTGAAGCTGAACCATAATCTGTTTACAGTCATTGTCCGCTTCTTGTTGTTGAATTAATTCCTCAATGTTCAACGACAATGGTGCAGTCAATTGTAACTGTGCAAATCGCAAATTTGGATGACGACAGAGAGCATTTGCGGCCTTGTTCTCAGCCCATGGCTTGTATTCGATAGTATAGTTCATTCCTTACAATTTAGTAGCCCATCTTTGTTGTTCCCCAGTCAAATTCTTTTGATCTAAGAAGTATTTGAGGCTTCTTTGATCTATTCTGATCACAAAAGGCCTGCCATCCACATAGTGCTTCCACTTAGAAATGGCGAAGACAATGGCCATTAAATCCTTCTCATATACAGACTTTGATTTCGCTTTCCTTGAGAATCCTTGACTAATATATGCTATGGGGCGTTTATCTTGTGATAAGACTGCACCAATACCTGCTCCGGATGCGTCTGTTTTAATCATAAAAGGCTTGTCAAACTCTTTAATTTCAGGACTGGAAGTGTAGTTACCGCTTTCTTCAGCAACTCGAAAGCTTCTTGTGCGTGTTGGTTCCAACTGAAGTTGTTTTTCTTTAACAGATCAGTCAATGGTCTTGCTATCTTCCCATATCCTTCGACAAATCTTCGGTAATAACCTGTCAGCCCCAAAAATCCTCTTAGCTCTGTCACAGCTTTCGGAATTGGCCATTTAGTCATAGCCATAATCTTATCACCATCGGCTCCCACTCCTTTACCCGATATTATGTGGCCCAAATAAGCGATCTCCATCAAAGCAATTGCACACTTCTTTCTGTTAGCGTAGAGTCTATTGACCTGCAATGTCCATAACACTTGTTCCAACTGTTCAATATGAGTCTTCATGTTCTTGCTGTATACCAAAATATCATCGAAAAAGACAAGAACAAACTTCCGCAAGAAAGGTCTGAATACATCATTCATTACACTCTGGAATGTGGCAGGGGCATTAGAGAGGCCAAATGGCATTACCAAGAATTCATAATGTCCGTGATGAGTTTGGAATGCTGTCTTGTGAACATCGGTCTGTTTTACTCGGATTTGATGGTATCCTGATTTCAAATCGATCTTAGAAAATACTGGTGCTCCACTCAGTTCATCTAGCAATTCTTCAATGATTGGGATCAGGTAACTATCTGGTATAGTCTCCTTGTTCAATGCCCTATAGTCTACACAAAATCTCCATCCTCCATCCTTTTTCTTCACCAATAAAACCGGACTAGAGAATTGACTAATGCTGGGCTGAATAATACCCGCTGCAAGCATCTCTCTAACCAGTTTTTCTATCTCATTTTTCTGGGCAAATGAACATCTATATGGCCTAACTTTGATCGTTGTACCTCCTTTTCTTAGTGTTATAGTATGTTCTCGGTTGCGTATTGGTGGTAATCCAGGTGGCAACTGAAACACATCATCAAACTGTCGCAACAAGCTCTCTACCTCATCATTCTTCCCTTCTCGATCTTTGTTATGTGGCTGATCAAACAATTCCCTCAACTCCAATAAAAATAGCCCATCTCCTTGTTCTGGTGCTGTTTCTACTGCTGTGAAAGAGATTTGCTTCTTTATCAATGCCATATTCCCTGATAGTAATACCCATTTATTATCCTTCTTGAACCTCAACTGTGTAATCCCCAATTCACTTTGGTTTCACCCAAGGTAGCTAGCCATGAATACCCCAATACCACATATGTAGTTCCTAAGTCAAAACAACGAAAATCCTCTGTGATATTGATTCCTTGAATGGAAACCGTGACCTGTTTACATATCACTTACCCATATATTTTCTGACCATTGCCCACGGAAACTCGAAATGGTTTTGTGTCTGTAATCTGCAACCCCATGTTTTCTGCTCTAGTTTTCGAAATGAAGTTACAAGTAGCACAAAATTCTATCAATACAGCCACTTCATGATTCACTACCGTACCCAACATCCGCATTGACTTCTCATCAGATAGCCCTGACAAGGCCACTAATGATATATCTTCCTCCTCAATTGCTTCATCTATCTCCTTGTTTTCATCGGTTTCTGTCTCCACAGTTTCAACCTCAACTCCCTGAGTTAACTCCAAGGCTTTAAGTCTTTGGTGAGTCCTGCAACGATGCCCTGAGAAATACCTTTCACCACAGCTTCTACAAGGGTTAATTACTCCTTTTTTACTCTCTGTTGCCGCTCTCTTCCCACCACCATTATCTGTTCCAGAATTGGGTTTCCTATAAGGTACAATGGCAGCACTCCTATTAGTATGAACATAGTTTTCTCTTGAGTTTTGGCTTGGCGGAGTGTACAGATTATTTATGGGATTGGATCGATTAAATTCCCTCTCCTCATTCTCTAAGTCTTCCAACAGATTTGCCATCTTGAATAACTCGTTCAATCCTACTGGATGGTTTGTCAATAATTTCACCCGAATAATTTCCAAAGACGATTTCGGTTGCTCAGGTAATTCTGAGGATAGGTTTTCGAATTCCACTCAGTACTCTTTAACTGTTCATGTTTGCTTCAAGTTTAATAGCTTCCCAAACGGATCACCTCTAAAGGATTCTTTGTACTGAGTCAAAAACTGATACTTGAATGCGCTCCAAGTACTAATGTCTTCCTTATCCTGCATCAGTTTTAACCATTGAATAGTGTCACCAGTCATACAAGCAAAAGCAGATTAAGCTTTTCATCCTCCTGTGTCCTATTTCTTTCAAAACAACGTTCCACTCTAAACACCCAATCATCTGGATCCTATCCTTCAAACATCGGTAGCTCCCATTTCTTCTTTGGGATTTCAACAACAGATACTGGAGAATCACCTTTTTGTTCATCATACCTTCGAAAAGAGGACGATCCTTGGTGAATGTGTTGTGGAATCAACAGCTGTGGAAGAGGTAGTAAATAGTCTCCTAACTCTTTCTCCGGCGGTGGCAAGTTTTCAATCGGAGCTTTCCCGTGATCTTTAACTCCCATGCGAGCACATGAAGCCATCGTCTCGTCAATCTGTCTCTTTGCAGGGTCATATGTCTGGTCCAGCTTCTTCATGAACTTAAATAACGTCTCACGCAACAGTCTCCTCTCCTCATCTTCAGCCTCTCTCCTTGCCCGGCGATCTTCTTCAGCGTTAAAGAAAATTTTTCATGAGATCCCCTGTTGTTTGTTGGAGTCTACCCAGCTGTGACTCAGAATCTGGAGAAGCTTCAGATTGATCACTTGAGGTGTTGGTGTTTTGTGCCATAACTCTGATACCACTGATAGCCTTGTGCTATACCTGTATTGAGTGAAAGAAGGGAAAGAAGAGTTAGAAGGGAGGAAGAAGAAAGAGATCGGAGAGTTGAGAAGAAAAAAGACGATGAAGAAGAAGATAGAAGAGATAGTTTACGGTTGAAGGAAAATATTCTTAATGTTGGATAATGTTTTCCTAACTTAGGGTTGTGCTTAAATGCAACCATTACAAAAACGACATGTAGTTGTAAAATAAAGGACATAGAGTTCAACTTATTGAAATAAACGATATGTAGTCTCTGACTTCTTCTTCCTTCCTTTCTTAGCCATTGCTGTTGATTCACATTTCTTCTCCCTCTTTCTGAGCATTTGCCTTTCTGCATCAAAGCTATTGGAATCATCAGCTTATCAGATTGTGCTAGAGATCATTCAGAGATAGAGAAACAGATAATAACTTTACCAAGAGATTCAAATCAAGATTTTATGACATCGATTTTTATTAAAGTGGACTATAGCAGAACCATAATGTCTTTAATTATTACCTACTTTCAAAATTTAAGATTAACTTATATTGAAGTGAGTGTAAGTTGGTTGAATTTACACTTGTGTTCGAGATCATGAAGCAATTCTCGTTAAGTCGTTTACTCAAGACATTTGCAATTCTGCATTCGTGCACAAAGATAAATACTAAATAGGAATTCATTTACATTATTACATATCTTTATTGCATTTAGTACATGAACACACTGTGTATATTTGTACATCCACTAAGCTCCAGTTTCTATATGTCTGGTGGTGTTAACAATGATGTATATGATTTATGAGCGTATAACTAGTTTTTTAGCAACAAGGCGGATTCTAGCTTTCTGCTGATAATCATAGGGTTCCAAAGACAACCGTATTTGTAGATCATTTCAACATTAATGGTCCAATAAGCAAGCCCATGACAAATGAAATATAACGTTCTTTTCCTTGTTGAACAAATTGGTTCTTATCTCTTTAAGTAGATAAGATTAGAAGAGTAAAGTTGAGCTACAGATAAGATTTGATAGAGAGATTGAGAGAGGAAGCGATTCCAAGAAAAAGATCGGAAGAACAAGAGAGATTGAAAGATCAATTCTTCATAGATGAATTCGTTTATGTGTTCTTCAATAGCTTCTTAAAAATTCTTCTTCTTTTCTGGTGTTTGTAGTTTTCAATCCATTGAGTATATCATCTCTTCTCTTCCGTGTACAAGATAAAAGAGCAGAGGAGACTCTAAGATATTTCACCATTGTTGATTCTTCACGAACAATTTGGTGAACTAATCTTTCAAGTTGAGAAGTGCTTCACTTCGCCTCTGCAACTTTCGCTTTCTTGATGATTTCTTTACAGGTTCATATCGGCGATCTCCAATAATCTTGAGAGATTAATCGTTCGGAGGTCTTAAGATGGTGAAGATTTCTGCAATTCCGGATCTATCTAAGATACAACAACTCACGGGTCCTAATTATTGTCGTTGGGCCAAAGAACTACTGTTCTTCTTCCAAGAAGTAGATGTTGATTACATTATGGTGGATGATGCTTCGAGCTCTGCGAACATCACTTCACGTGAAAATAAAGAAGATAAAGATTCTAAGCCAAAGTGTGAAGGATCTCTAGAGGATCACAATCGAACTTGCAAAGGATACATATTGAAGAATCTCACCGAGAAACTGTTCGATATTTACATGAACTTCGAGTTGGCTAAAGAGATTTGGTTGAATCTAAAGAAGAAGTATGGAACTGAAGATGAAGGGAAGAAGCAGTACGTCACATCAAAGTGGACTTCCTTCATGATAAGAGATGATAAACAGATTCTTGATCAAATTCATGATTATGAAGAAATAGTTTCTCTTATTCAAGCAGAAGGAATGCCGATCATTGATCAATTTGCTGCATTTGTTTTGATTGACAAATTGCCATCTTCTTGGAGCAATTACAGGTCTAAACTGAAGCATGATAAGAAGAAGATGAGCCTAGATGAGCTTATTTTAGACATAATGATTGAAGATACAAAGAGAGCATTTGTGGGTAACTCTTTTGTTTCTGACTCTATGAATACCGATGCTAATCTGGTTGAAAGTTCTGGTGGATCAGACAAGAACAAAGGAAAAGGGTCAAAGAAGAAGAAGCTTAAGAACTCAGCTAAAATACACAGAATTCAAAAAGAAATTGAAGTATTGAAACTGTAATAAACCAGGTCATAAGAAGCAAGACTATAAATTTGCTCCACAACACAAAGACAAAGGAAAGTGAGATGTCACAGAAAACTTGGTTGCAGTGACTCAAGTGAACAACACGACATACAAGACTGAATGGATCGTTGACTCAGGATCCACAAGGCACATCTGTAAAGAGAAGAACCAGTTCAAGAAGCTGGATGAATCAGGAGATAACGGTCTGGTCTTAGGAGACGTAAGTGCACTCAAAGTGTCACGTATTGGTGAGGTGGATCTAAAGCTGTCATCTGGTAGAGTTCTTACCTTGACCAACGTTTTGTATGTCACTATTATGCGTAGAAATCTTATTTCTAGTGCTCTTTTAATGCAAGCTAGTATTAAACAAACTCTAGAATCAGGTAGAATGGCTTTGTCTAAGAATGGAGTCTATGTAGGTAAAGCTTTGTGCTCAGAAAATCTGTTTCTATTTGAAACAATCAATGAAAATGTGACTTTTGTTTCTGCATACATGGTGTGTGATCTTAATACTTGGCATGGTAGATTAGGTCACATCAATTCAGAATCTATCATTCGGTTAAGGCAATCAAATTTGATCTCTGATCATTTGAAAAGTGACATGAGTAAATGTGAGATTTGTGTAGAGGCAAAGCATTCTAGAAAGCCATCCTCTAAATCTGTCTCAAGATGTTCAGACCTGTTAGAACTAATTCATGGTGATCTAGCTGTTTTCAAGAATTGTTTGAGCAGAGGAGGTAAGAGATGTTATGTTACCTTCATCGATGACCATTCGAGATTCTGTAAAGTATACTTGCTGAGTTCAAAAGATGAGACATTTGATGCATTTAAAATGTAAAGCTGAGGTTGAAATTCAACTTGACATGAAAATCAATTATATTAGATCAGACACAGGTGGTGAGTATATAAGTGACTTAAATGATTATTTTTGTTTGAAAAAAGGAATTATTCACGAGATAACAACACCTTACACTCCCCAACAATATGGGATAGCGGAAAAGAAGAATCGAACTCTGAAAAACATGATGAATGCTATGTTATTAAGTTCATGTTTACCAGACTTATTGTGGAGAGGAAAAATTCTGTGTGCTTGCTTTATTCTCAACAAAATTCCTCATAAAGGTTTGGAAGTAACTCCATATGAACTATGGAAATGTATTTTACTCATAATCTATCATATTTGAGAGTGTGGGGCTGTTTGGTAAAGGTTGGTCTGCCCAGTTTTAAATAATCATCTATAGGATCTAAAACAGTGAATGCTATGTTCATAGGATATGCTTCAAATAATGCTGCTTATAGATGTTTAACATTTGATAATAAACAAAATTTTGGTCAAGAGATAGAGTCTAGAGATGTTGAGTTTTTGAAAACATTTTCCCTTTCAAAAATTGAGATATTGTTTCTAGAAAAACTGATGTATCTTTGAACCGCAGTCACAATATTGCAGTGAATGATACTGAGGTAGAGGAAACGAGAAGAAGCAAGAGAATAAGAACTGAAACTGACTTTGGACCAGACTTTGTGACAAGCTTTAGGTTACACGTAATGAGCTAAGTGAAGAGTTTGTCTTTACTTTTCTTATAGAAGAAGATCCAAAGAATTTCTCAAAAGCTATTAACTCAATAGATGCTATGTTTTTGAGAGAAGCGGTAAACAATGAATTTGAATCTATAATATCTAATCATACTTGGGAGCTTGTTGACTTACACATGAGTTGTAAAAGAATGAGGTGCAAGTGGATACTGAAAAAGAAGTTTAAATCCAATGGATCTATAGAAAAGTTCAAAGCAAGGCTAGTTGCACAAAAATTCACACATAAACAAGAAGTAGATTAATTTGATACGTATGCCCCTGTGACAAAGATAGCTTCAATCAGGTTGCTTCTATCTCTTGCTTCATCACATAAACTGTTTGTATATCAAATGGATGTTGTTGATACTTAAGATCGGTTTCGACTTGGGCAGAAGCAAAAGTAAACAAATAGATCTCAGACTTTGAACTAGAAAATGGAAAGAACAATTCTTATATTGATTTTTGCTTAAGGTTACAAAAGATATATCTTCTAATTACAACGTTCCTCTATTTATAAGCTTAAACCTCTGACCTAGTTGTGCTTTTTTCCCCTTCTCTTTTTTCGGCCTCTTCTTCGGAGCTCGCCAGCGTGTGCTGAGCTGTTTGAATCTTCTTCTGGGCCTGGGCCGAACTTCGAAAAAGAAAGAGCCAATCAGGTATGGGCCTTAATGAGCCTTTTGGAGCAAGTGGGACATGTACCAACAATAGCCCCCCAGCTCGTACGGTTTAGCACCTCGCTGAATCTATGAGCTTTATTTCCGGGATCTACTCATTATATTCCGTTATATCCTCCCTCAAATTTTGAAATGTGCACCGAAAAATTAGTTGTCTCTTGATTGGCTCGGATCTGCCATTTATTGCAAAATATTCTCTTGCTATGGTTACATAAGGACGTGCGGTGCGTCACGTTTAAACATACTCTAGGATCAAAAAAGTCATTAGTCGGATTTATCATGAGGGAACGTAGCTCCTCAGCCGCTGATCACTCTCGGAACTCACGCTCTCTTAGTAAGCTTGTCGCCTACTTCTTTATTATTACCATTTTATCGAAAATGTAATTACTCTGTGTTTTCCTTGATGTATTTTATCCTGTCCCAGGGAAATTTCAAAATTGGAGTTTGTCCTCTTATCCTGGCAATTCCCGTCTGTGATCACTGGTTTACAAACGCTCGATCTCAACTGACAAAGGTGAGCTCCCTCCTCCACCACGCTCTTATCATGATCAAGCAGAGGTCACAGAAAAGAGGTCTGACTCAGCAGAGCCCTCCCCGAAGCGTGCCCACGCATCGGGTGACGCACGTGAGGATGACGAGGTTGGCGACCTCGAAGCCCCCAGGGATATTGATTCTGGGGTTTCCACACATTGGCATCGCCGCAGCTCGCCTTCGTCAAAACCCAAGTTCCAATGGAGTTTCACGCATGACAGAGATTGTCCAATCGTAGAAGATCGGCACGGCATGGCTATTGTGTTAAGACACTTCAAACCCCGGGGTTGCATTATGCCGGCACTGAAGGATATGTCTGAGAAGTCTAATTATACAGAGGCTCTTGAGGCTTTCGGCTATGTAAGTTTAATTTCTCCGCATCCGCTATAAACTATAATCCTTTTTCTTTTATTTAACTTTCGCTTTTGCAGGCTATCGGGGTATTAGAAAAATGCGTAGGTGGTTACGAAGCTAAACTCCCTAACTCGTCGTCAACAGAGTCGAGCAAAACGGTCGACCAGCTGACGAATATGCTAAGCTTTGCCCAGGAGCGTGAGACGAAAACCCTTGCTGAGATTCAGAAAATGCGTTCGGAGGCCTCATCTTTAAACAAAAGAATCGCTGATCTTGAGACATTATCAGACAATCACTTATTCACAAACTTCGTGTGGTTGACGATCACGAGGCGCTTCGAATAAGAACAATGAGTTGCTTAGGTTATTTAGTAATGCTATAGTTATTAGTTGCTCTTATAGGTAAGTTCTATGTATGGATGGTATGAACTGCCTAAACAAGAATTCTTGAACAGCGAACAACCAGAGCTATTACATTACTGCCCAACCTGCGAGCGGACAGCTAATGCATTCTCGTTTTTCCAATTATGAAGCATGGCTGAGTGATCCTACTCACATTGGAAGTTTGATCAATGAAGAAAAAAAGGAAAACCTCTTTCCAATATATAACATGAATTCTGGAAAGAAATATCATGAATAACAATATCGGAGCTATAAAATCGAAGACATGATCCCAAGCAGATACTTGACATGTTCCTCCTCTTCCCGGTAGAAATGTTATATCGTTATTTCCGTCTCAGCAAATCATTTTTTTTCCACAATAAATACTTCAGCAAGAACGCGAGGCGCGGGAAACTGCTATCAAATCTGCGATCGAAACTGCTACGAAGGATTTGTCCACAAGGTATCGTGAGTGCTACGCTCTGCTGAAAGCCCAGCTCGATAAACGCAGTCTCGAAGGAGAGCTCGAAGTTAAAGCGGCGGATATTGACGCTCGTCTTGACATGATTGGACTGATCCGAAAGGGTATTCTGAACCTCGACAGTGAAGAGACACGCTTGAAAGACAAGCAACTGGACCTAGAGCTCGACCTCGGCATGGCGGCTGCCTCGGAACTAACTGGGATTAACACTTCAAGAAGAAGCGGACCCGAGGATTTGATGGATTCCGAGCTTCCTCTGGTCGGTCCAACTGAAGCAGCTCAGAGGATTGATTAGATTTCCCCTATTTTTTTTTGACCCTAATAAGACTAAAAAAGTCATTTTGTATTTGTTTCTCTTCTTCTTTGTTTTTGCCGAGCCACCCATTGGTTTAAAGACAATGATAGCTCGAGTATTTGAATTACATGTAATAATTTTATGTTCGAATTTGTTCTGCCTCAATTTATATTGTTGTCATTGGGCTATTATGGATTTATGGTCTCATCGGGTGATCAGTCCGATGGGCTTTGAAAATTTCGAATCTGTTACTGGGCTTATTATTTCCCTTATTTCCAACTGGGCCTGGACCGATAATGTGGGCTGGTCCCGGTTTACTAAAAGTTGTAGCGTGGTTTTTAAATGGCAGTTTGGGTAAGCGACTTTTGGACTTAACGCATGCCTTCTTACCCCGCCGATTTCGTCTACGTGGAAGGCATCACGCGGGCTGGCGTGAAAGTATTCCAATGGTTCTCGAGGGGCAATTTTCTGATTAGATGCTTCCACTTCCTCCTCACCTTGCCGTTGGATGTGTGCACGTGGCAAGCAACGAGCCGTACTGTGCGAGAACGCATTTGCAGTTACCGAAGAATGAATTTCATCATTAATGAAATCCCTTCACTCCTTATCTTCTTCTCCGTTTACTGCTTACGTTACAATCGACACTCTCTCTCTATGACATTGCATTTTTATTACAGGTATTTCTATCACTTTTCTTTAATTTTTCTTTCCTTCCATCATTTTTCCCTCCGAAATATCTTGCGCTTCTCGAACTACGTCAGAAGACACCATCAGCGAGGGGTCTATTCTTCCCCTATGGCGACAGAGAAAGCGTCGACAAAGAATAAACTCATCGCCGGATCGTCAAGTTTTGTCTTAGAGTTGTGAAGACGACCCTCTTGACGCCGTAGAGTTCTTCGTGGAGGAGGAGGTATACCGAAACACCCCTCCGGAGGGTGACGAGTAGTTCGGACCTCACTCCCGATTGGCCTTTACTCGAAGTCTCCTCACCAAGTTCAGGGAAAAGTACAACTTCCCGGAGGAGGTGATAACTTTGGTTCCGAGGCCAGGAGCGTCTCCGGAGGTGCTTCCGCCGGGTTACTTATGCGCGTACATGCTTTACTTCTTAGAGTGCGGGCTCCGCTTCCTGATCCCGACCGAACTACTGGCGTGGCTTGACGCCGTGGGGCTCTGTTTCCCCCAGATGTGCCCGTCAGTAATTAGGACGGTGCTGGCAATTTTTACCCGGGCCGTCGAGGTCAGGCGTCCCATGTGCGGCGAGGATCTGAGACTCCTCTGTAGTTTCAAGAAAAACCCGAGGGGCAAGGACACGTACTATCTGTCGCCAAGAAAGGATCGGAAGGTCGTGGATGACCTTCCTAATAAAGATACGAAGAAGCCGGACCAGTACTTCTTCTTCAAGATCTGCACTTTGAGTATCGGCGATTTCTCGGTTGCGCGTGTTCGAACCTCGTGGGCTCGCGAGCTTGGTGGGCATTTCGGAGTCGTGGACTACCCCCTTTGTTTGCTTTTATTACTTGTATTTTTATATACGTTTTGTTAGTGTCACTTACTATATTACGATGTATTAACCGTTGTTTTCACGTTGCTAGGTACTTTCTGCTTCCCATCATCTCCCGAGCTCGTCGAATTCGCCGCTTTGCTCAGAGGGGACGGCACAGCGTGGAAAGCGCTTTCAAGGGAGAGGCTCGACAACGCTCTCTGGTCTTCTCATTCAGGTAAAGGGACGCTTTTCTTAAGTTTTCAATCCTTTAATTATCATTATTATTATAAGAATTTGGTTCATTGTTTTTATTTTATTACTTCGTTTTTATCTTCAAAGACTCTATTGCTCGAAGGTGGTCACTCGCGACGCAAGAGGAAAGCGAGGTCGAAGAAAGCTGAAAGCATGCCGATCTCTCTCCCAGCCCGATTATCAAGGGACCTCGCTGTCGGGGTGTCGATAGAGGATTTAATCCCCTCTTCGAGCACTTTGACTGTTCTTTTGGCACTCCCCCTACTACCGAAGAGGCGGCGCCTATTACTCATATGGAAGAGGCGCCCGTTTTACTTGAGAAAGAGTTGTCGGACCTGGAAACACGCCAGGATCTCGCAGCTCCTGCCTCTGATCAAATGGAGGTCGATGGTGCCCAGGTGGAAGGGGAAGCGACTCTTCCTACCTCCACGTCGTTGTCTACGGTTGATGTTGCGGCGGCTCCCCTTGGGGTTTCATCTCAGGTGGTGATTCCTCTTCCTCTTCCACCTTCTTTTGTGGAAGCAACTACGACTACCTCGGCTGCCACGCCAGAGGACGGGAATGAGGCTTTGTTCCCAAGAGTCGGTACCTCGTCAGGAGCTTTTAGGAACATCCGACCGCCGCAAGATCCTTGGGCCGTTCTGCTCAAATTCAGGACTCTGGATATGCAGATTCCTCCGGTGGAAGAGATGTTGTTTGGCGCTGAGTATAAGGCCATGGCCGATGCCAATGTTAAGGTATTCTTGCTTATGGTTTCTTTTGCTATACTGGTTTGCTTTCTCTTGGTTGACTTTGAATTTTGTTGTGCTTTTCGTTTAGGGAGTCGTGATGGAAAATAAATACATCGACTCGGTCGAAAAGCGGACTAGGGAGCTCATCACCAAGCATCATGATGAGGTGCGGGGTCTCAAAGCTGTTTATGACGAGCTTGCTGCCAAGCTCGACAAGCAAGAAGATGCCCTTCAGAAGGAGGAAAAGGAGCGGGAGAGGTTAGAAGGAGAAAAATCCGAAGCTCTGCTTCGAGCTGAATCGGCCGAGATGCTCAACCGTGACTTGCGGTGGAGGTTCGAGGAAGAAGCTAAAGCACGTGTTGAGCTGCAGGAACATTACGAAGTTTCTAAGGCTATCATAGAAAAATTAACTGCGGAGATCGAGGCTCTAAAACTCGAAAGGTCCGAGGTCGCTTCTTCTTTGCGGGAAGTCAAAGTAGCTTTTGCTCAAAAATGGAGCAAAAAGAAGCAAGCTGTTGAAGGGGAGCTGAAAGCTCGCGAGGCCCTGGGCAACTTAGCCTTGTTGGCCAGAGTCCGGTGTAATACTCTAGACCTCGAGAAGGAGACCGACAAATGCCTCGAGCTTCGCAAAGAAGGGGAAGCCGAGTATGAGGAAGTCTCAGATTATGAGTTCGACGCCTAGCCCTCCTTTTTTTAATTAGTTTATAATTTTTACTTACTTGAGTGTTGGGTTTTACCCCTCTTTTGTAGTTACTCAAACTTTTGCCCATTATCTATTTGGTCTTCTTACCTCTTTTTGACTTCCCATTTGCTTGATTATTACTTAGCCGTTTATATCTATTTTTATTCTCTTTTTTTTTTGTTTTTGGGCTGCACTTGCTTCAGCAAGCTGCCTACGTACCTCGCTGAGAGGATCAAGCCTTATGTAGTTCATCTATTGTGCATTTTTTATTATTTTTATTAGATGTAAAATTTCTTAAAGTTCATTACATTCCATGGCTTTAACTCTGTTTTTCCTGAGTCAATGCTTTTTATTTTGTACACTCCGGGTCTGACTTCGTCCTCGATTTGGTAAGGGCCTTCCCAAGATGTTCCCAATTTACCCACATTTAACTCGCGGGTATTTTCGAACACTTTCCTCAACACCAAAACGCCTATATGCAGCTTTCTTAACTTGACCTTAGCATTATAAAACTTTGAAATGGTATTTTTGTAATTTTGTAGTCTTAAGTTGGCCAAGTTTCTCTTTTCTTCCATCAGGTCGACTGCGTGCTCGAGCATCTCACTATTCGCGCGCTCTAATTCTGGAGCCTGAGTCCGTCTTAAGCTTGGAGCTGAGATTTCAGTTGGCACCACGGCTTCTACACCATATAATAAGGAGAAAGGCGTTTCCCCTGTTGCTCTTCTCGGCGACGTTCTGTACGCCCATAGTACACCATTTAGCTCGGAGTACCATCCCAACTTTTTTGATTAGAGGCGCTTCTTAAGAATACTTAGAATAGTTTTGTTTGTTGCCTCAGCTTGCCCATTCCCCTGCGGATAGCGCATGGTCGAGGTTGACAGTTTTATCTTCCATTTGTCGCAAAATTCCTTGATGGATTTCAAGGTTAAGTTCGTTCTGTTATCTGTTATTATCTCGCTTGGGAGTCTGTGGCAACACACGATGTTTTTCCACAGGAAATCCGATACCTGGGTTCCTGTAATATTTGGATACGCTTCTGCTTCGACCCATTTAGAGAAGTTATCAGTTAAGACAAGGAGGAAATGGGCTCGACATATTCCGGATGGTTCTAATGGCCCTACAACGTCCATTGACCACCTCATAAACGGGTAAGGAATTATTGTCGAGCTAAAGAGCTCGGCTGGCTGGTTGATCGTTGGCGCGTGCCTTTGACATTTTTGGCATTTCTGAGAATGCTTCCCGCAATCAGAGATGATCGTTTGCCAGTAGTACCCTTGTCTCTTAATCATATTATACAACCAGGGTCGTCCAAGAATCGCATTGAAAGGCGCTGGTTTATCCACGACCACGAATTTTACGAGCTTGCGTATGTCGTGGGTGACTACAGGCAATATGATGGTTCCTAGTGAGAGACTTGTAGTTCCGTCAAAACTAGTTAGTGGGGTTCTATGGCCATTCATTTCTGAATCCTCGAAATTCATTCGCTTATAAGCGTTGTAGAAAAGCAAGTCTACCGAGCTGCCGGTGTCAATCAGTATTCATGAGAGTTCGAATCCTGCGACTTCCAAGTCGATTACAATGGCATCATCATGAGGTTTATCGAGGTGCGAGGTTTCGCTCTCGCTGAAAGTGATCACAGCGTCCTGGAGAATCGAGTTCGTCCCAAACTCGGAGCTCACTTCTGCTTTGCGTTGGTGGGCTTTGATCGAGTTTATAGAATGCGAGACGAGGTACGATCCACCCATAATGAAGTCGATCCGTTTTGCTTGCAGCTTTTGATTCTCGACTTCTACTTCCTGATGTTCACGCTGCTCGCTGCTGCTACTCCCTCGCCTTCTCTTAGTTGGATTATAGTCGTCTTTAGGCTCGAATCTTTGTTTTCGCATCCCATCCTTCCACTGGTTATTTCTTTTTAAACACTGGACTATTACGCAATTGTCCATGGAGTGCCCTTTAGCCTGATGATAGTCGCAAAACTTCGACGGATCATATTCCCATTTATCTCTTTTGTACGAGCCTCCGACTGCATACGCGTGCTTTCCCTGGCTTTCATTAGTTTCTCTGAAGGGCTTTTTGTCATTACGCCGATGATCCTCATGGCTATCCTCTTTTCTCCCTTTCTTATCGAGCTCCAACTTGTTCGTTTCCTCCCATTCGATGAAATTCGTAGCTCGGTGAAGAGCGTCATCTAAGCTATCAAAGGGTCGCAGGAACATTTCTGCTCGAAAGCTTGACTTCGGCCATAAGCCCATTTTTAAAGCGCAGACAGCCACCTCGTCTGTTATGTTTATGCTTAAAGCTCTGGCCTCCTTGAAACGGTTCAAGTAATCCCACAGTGGTTCATTTCGCTGTTGTATCATTGTGAACAAGTTATCCGCCGAGGTTCTCTTTTGAATAAACATTGAAAAATGTTTAAGGAATCCTTCGGCCAGCTGCTCGAAGTTGTCGATCGTGTTTGGTTTTAACGATGAGAACCAATCGAGGGCTGACCCAGCGAGGTTCTCTGAGAACAATTGACATAAGCCGACATCTCGCTCGTCGCTGGTGAAGTGCGCTTTCATCGCTGCTAGACGAAATATCTATAAATGTGCGACAGGGTCAGCATTTCCTTCGAACGTTGGGACCTTAACCTTTCCGATGTCTCTTATCACCGTATTCATTATTCGATCTGTAAATGGTGTCTGTCGTGTAAATTCGATTACGCGTTGGATATCCGGTGCCGAGGTGGTTGCGCGATGGATCTGCGATCTCATCTGAGCATGCTCATATCGCTGATTTGCAATCAACGTACGGATCTCCTGTATTTCTTTTTCGAACAAATCGTTACTCTTCGCGTTTTCGTTCAAAGGAGGTAAAACCTCATCTAAGTTCGTTTGATTATCATTCTCGTTATGTTGACTGATGTTTACTGCTATATTCCTTGAGGCTTGATTTCCGAGGTTAGGTGATACTTGCGGAATCGACGCTTGTAGTTCGTTAAAACGTTGCTCCTGATAGTCTAGCCTTGCTAAGATCTGCGCCGTTTGCTGGTTGTTCTGCTCGACAAAGTCGGCCATTAACTGTTTCAAATCATTTAGAGCTTGTCCACGCTGGGACGCGGTGCTTGGAGCAACCGGTCTCAAAGGTAGGTCGGGATTTAATGGCGTTGGGACCTGCGACGTGGAGATTTCCTCGCCGGCGTTTTTGATCCGTTCATTGGTTCGAGATTGCTCCATCCTTCTACTAGTTCGAATTCGCTCAGATCTATGCTTCGTGCCCCACGGTGGGCGCCAATTTGTTGATACTTAAGATCGGTTTCGACTTGGGCAGAAGCAAAAGTAAATAAATAGATCTCAGACTTTGAA
>OVBA01005966.1:379-18276 GCA_900406435.1 Lepidium aucheri
ACCTCGCCAATCAACCTCGGAGAGATGCACATGATGGTCATGGCGATGAAGGAGATAGTTGGCATGACTCTGAGTGGACACCATATTGATGGAGATGAAGGGCACTCCGGATTGTCATTTATATTGGCGAAACATCTCACTTCATACCGAGCACGAGCTATGACGCAATCGGGGAGAAAATCCGGGAAGCCAAAGCATATATATATTGGTGGATTGGTTGCTCGGATACTTAAAGCCAAGGGTGTGCCATTGAACACCGAAAGCCACAATTGGGTTCCACCCCAATTCATGGACATTCATTATCTCCAAGGAGCGGGCCTCATAGCCAANGAGCAGGCCTCATAGCCAAAGGCGAGGTAGAGGGACGAGCCGTCTACAAATTCGATCATACGGAGAAGAAGGATGCCAAAATAATCCTCCCGTGCCCAGCGTTCATCCGACTCAACACAATGGAAAATGTCACTTTCACTCCGGCCCTCACAGCACTACTAGGAGAGCACCAGCGATGACAAATTCCGCAACAAGAAGAGGAGGCAGACGAGGAAGAGGTCGACCCAGAATCCTATTTCTTTGAAGAATTCACTGAGAAGAACCAAGGGACAGCTAGCAAGGAAGCTCACAAGAGAATTGGGAAGCTCCAGAAGTTGGGAAAATGGCTGGTCAGGAAGGTGAAGGGCATAACAAAGGAGAAGGAGGAATGGCTGGACGAGCGCAAGAGGATGTGGGTGAAGATGGACAGATTTGAGTACTCGCTCAGAAGAACAGAGCCTCAACCTCGCACACACGACTCACCATCACCAGCGAGGAGGCACTCTACTTTAGCAGATCGGAGCCCGCACCAAGAGCAACCACGACGCCAATCATTAGACACGACGCGGGTTTACAAGAGATCGGAAAAAAGGGCCAGAAACATCAAGGGAAAAATCCACAAGAAGGGCCCTCGCATGCATCCCTCACCGACTATGACCGCGAGGAGCACTTGGACTGGCAGCAGCACATTGCACCAATGGAAGGAATAGCTCCAAGAGGGTACCCAGACCCTCAAAACTACACTCTCGAGGACATGAATGCCTCGACTGCTCACTTGTTCGACTTTTAGGTACCAAACTCCAACTTTTTGTACATACTTTTTATCTTTAGTAGTTTTCTTTTGTTTTGTTTGTCTAGGCAACTCTCTCGGATTTGTATACACTATGTGATTTAGGTTTGGGGGAGGGGTCTAGAGTACTCTCACGTTGTTTCTTGAGATCTTATTTTCTATTTTTGCATGCATATCACTTAGGTTGTAAAAATCCGGTTAGATTTTTCTTTGTGCATTTGCTTGTTGCATTTTATGGCACTTAAGGCATAGAAAAACCATAAAAATTTGAAAAATTTTGAAAATGAAACTTAAAAAATAGAGTGTTCATGTAGTTGCATTCACTTAGAATTGTCTTAGGTTGCATTCATTTAGGACTCATTTATCCGAACTTGTTATGTGGGAATAATCTTGATGATAGGCAAATTTTGATAGGTTAAGCTAGTAACCATTGTGAATGCTCTTGATTGGTAGATAGCCGTTTTGGAAAGTTTTTGGGCGGATCATNAAACTGACTTAAACTTCCGATCTAGAGCCTAGAGATGCATCAATACCTTCCTTCTTTATGTTTAGCATGATTCGAAAGTTTATGCTTGGTAAAACCCTCTCAAAAGTTAAGTGGAAAATTAAGCAGCCCGCAAAGAACTTAAACCGAGTAAGTGGTAAAGGTGAAACGGCTGGAAGGATATGTAAACCCACAGCCTTTTACGTCCGTGTATATCCGATAATTTACTCCATATGCGGGTTGGTGGAGCAACTTGGGAAGATGCATAAACCCGTAGCTTTTCATGTTTGTGTAAGCCAACTTCGGAAAAGCCAAAAAAAGGCACATAAAAAGAAAAGAAAAAGAAAANGAAAAGAAAGAATGAATAAACGGACAGCAAAATTTTAATAAGAGGGAACCATTTAAGTTGAAAAATGATCATGCTAAGCTTAGGGAAGTCGAAACATGTACTTCTTGATCTCTGGTCTCTTTTGAGGACCGCACCAATAAGAAATAAGGAATTAGACTTGCGCCTTTAGAGACCAGCNTTAAGGATGATTACATTGCGGTTTCCAAAATGATAGAGCCCATATGTGGATTACGGTTTGGCTTAAGCAAGTTCTTTGTTAGACAAGATTTTCCTACTTTGTGTGTTCAGTTATACCACCTTAGGTCATTGCACTTGCTTGAGGCCAAGCAAGATCTAAGTTTGGGGGAGCTGATGTATGTGATTTTTGATGGTTTTAGAGTCTTATTTTAGACCGTTTTGCATCTGTTTAGCTAGATTTTCCGTACGCTTAGGCCCGTTTAGGTTAGTTTTCCACTTTTTGCATTTGCATTTGGAGTTTTGGAATTTATCTAGGTAAAGGAGCAAAAAGAGCAGAAAAAGAGCTAAAAATGAAGCTAAGGATGATTGGATCAGCTGCTAGGAAAAAGAAGTCATGCAAACTCGGATTGCTGCCTCGCGGATCTCAGGCGAGGACTGCTCGGAACGCTCAGGAAAAGACGCCTCAGTCACCAGCCTCAACCTATCTGCTGCGAGGAGAGACAAATCCAGTACACTCGGACTATTCACTCGGCCTCAACTCTTGAGGACGAAGATCAGAACCACTCCTCGGTGTCCAAGCTCACGCAAGGACTCTGAATGCAAGATTTTTGGTTAACCGACTAAGGTTGGTTTGCCCATTAAGGTTATGCAAATGACCCTATAAATACCCCTTAATCACTATCTTATCATTTTATTTGTTGTTTAGCCAAAAAAACTCTCTCTATCTTTGTTGTTGCTTTCTTTTATGCTTGTTAAGGTATTTTGATGATTATGCTTAAGTTTTAATGGAATGATTTTGGATTGGTCTTCATCTTTTACTTTTTGCTCTTTATTTTATTGTTGTTTATGTTTATGCTAATGAGATCTCCTCTGATCCTCCACTCTCAAACCATGAGAGGTGAGTAGATCCTTGTGGATCTCGAGGATAGGGAGATCAGAGGTGAAACCACCGATCCACTCGCCTTACAAATAATGATCTGATCCGATCTCTTCACACTTGGCCGAGCTTAAGGCTGATCTCTCCCTGATCAAGAGAGATCTGATTTGGGCCAAAACCTAAAGCTAGCGCTAAGGGAATCGAAGACCGAGTGCCATGTGAGTGATGGTTTGATCCACCGAGGAGAGATCTAGTATTGTGGATCGGCTATTAGATGTATTGGTCTGAACTTTAAGCTTCTGATTTGGCATGATCGTGGCTAGCGCCGTAATGGATCAGCCGGATTGGAAAGGGGTCTTCACCATGAGAATGGGTTGATCTAGCTTCTCCCGGTCTAGGGATCACCTTATATAGCTTGGCGAGGTCGGATCGACAAGTTTACCGCCGATCAGTCACCTCCTATCTTCTATATTCATGCTTTTTACCTTAGATTCACTTATTGCTATCATCTTGCTCTATTTATTTATCATTTCTCTGTTTTTGTGTGTTTGAGTTTTGTTTTTATTTTGTCCTGTAGCTTATTTTGTCCTATTGGCTATATTGCAAGCTCACTAAAAAACATTGCCTATCTTTGTGACAGATTGATAGGTTGCCTAGACTAGGAACTAGTAGTAGATAGGTTGATTACAAGTAACTTCTGAGTATTGGTTCGACATTCCCACCTACTTACCCTATGCTTCAATGATTTGATTACTTAGGCTTAAAAACCTTGTTATCAGAAATCCGATGTAATCCCATCTGGTCTTAGGCAGCTGTCACCCTTGATACTAAATGCTGTCTGTTTATCCTCTGCTTCTAATACTGGAGCCATTAGTATTTTGTTCATCTCAGTTGTTACTTTAGGTTCTAGCCCTGCAAGAGTCTCAGTGACATTACACGGTTTTGAGGATTTGAATAGTTTCTAAAGTATTCAGCTGCTACCGAGCCTTTTGACCCTTCTTCTAGGTGTGTGTTTCCGTTTTGGTCTGTCAATGCTATCATTTTGTTTTTAGACCTTTTGTAGCTCACAAAGTTGTGGAAGAATTTAGAGTTTTGATCCCCTTGTTTGAGCCAATACTCCTTGCTTTTCTGTTTCCAGAATTTTTCTTCCTCTAAGTAGTGAGTGCCTTAACCGTTTTCAATTCTATGATCTGTGAGAGGTTTGGGTGTAGTGCACTCATTTCCTTTTCAAGATTTGTTCTTAGTTCTGTGATTTTTGAGTGAGCGTTGATTTTGTTCTATTTTTTCCAATGCGAGATTGCTTTTCTGCATTCTGCAAGCCCGTCCATGGTGTAAGTTTTGTCCTTTTCCATTGCATTGTTCCATGATTTCTATACAACTTCTATGAATCCTTTCTTGTTTATCCATGTTCTATCAAAGCAGAAGCGCCTCATGTAATTGGAGTTTTCCATCATTATTGTGGTGTATAATGGTCTGTGATCTGAGCCTAATATTGGCATATATTATGTTTTCATCCTTGCATATTCCAGTATCCATTCTGTGTTCCCATAGCATATGTCCAGTCTGCATTGGATCCACTGGTTCCCCCTCAATCCCATCCAGGAGAAGTGTGGTCTTGAGGTGTCAATTTCCCTTAGTCTAATCTTCTTATAAATGTTCTGAATGTCGTGAATGATTTGTCTGGTCTCAAAGGGCCACCTTGCTTGTCTTTATTCGAGTATATTTCATCGAAGTCTCCAATTAGCAGCCAGGGAGGGGGGGTTCTGTTTCCTCCAAATTGTTGAATTTTGTCCTAGACTTCTGGTCTTCGATGTGTCACAGGATGACCATAGATAAAAGTTATAAATAGCCTTTTTCCTCCCAGCTCTATCTCTCCATTTATGTAGTTGGGACAGCTCCTTTTCACATAAAGGTTTGTATGATTTTTCCAAAGTAATGCTAGCCCTCCACTTCTTCCATTTGGTTCCACTATAAAGAGAAGATCATATCCACACCATCCTTGAATAGATTAGAGGTATTGCAGATTGTTCTCCCTGAGAAACATTATGTCCGAAAATAATCTTTGCCTTATTTTCTTTAGGCGTCGAATTGTCAAGGTGTTCCCTAGTCCTTGTCAGTTCTAGCTTAATATACTCATGTTTCTTTAGGTGGCTTCAGGAGAGCCACCGGACCTTGTAGAGTGTCTTCAAGTTTCCTCAAACCTTCATGTTCCTCTTGCTTTTCAGTCTTCTGTTTCTTCTTAGACTTGTAGCGCTTTATTTGTTTTCCTTGCGCTTTCTCATAAGTTCCATATTTTAGTAATGTTCCTATTTTTAAGTGTGGGCCTGATCTTTGGTTTACTGGGCTATTTTGTCCTTCCTTTTCCATGTTATTGGCGTCGTCACCCATTTCTGAGTCTGCAGAGCTTGCTCTTTTGAGGTTAGGCCTGCTGTCTGTGTGACTTCTTTCGCTGTCCTTTGATACTTTGTTTCCTCTTGTTGAGCTGATCCCGGCAGAGTGGAGGTTGGAGTTTATTAACTTGAGAGGTTCCTGAGGAGTAGGTTGAGCACTCTCAGGAGCTTGACTGAGCTTTCCTTCCTTTTCAGATCTGCTTCTTTCTTAGTTGTGGTGTGATGAATCTGCGATTCGTTTCAAGCTTGTGGATCTTAGGGTTTTTGACTGTGGATTCAATTTGAGGACCACGGCATATAGCCGGAGGATTGTCGACGCTGGAGCTTCGCAGAGAGTACCGTCAGCCGATATCTTCACAAACTGGGATAATGCTGAGAAAGTTTTTTCACGAGATGGGCCTGCTTTCAAAATCTTTAGTCTATAAAATCTATAATATATATATATGGCAGATCTATGTTGAGGAGAAGATTGAAATTTTGAAACAAAAAAAAGTATATAGAAAACTTATGTTTTGTTAAAATCAAATTCAGCTACATTTACTATTTTGACACCTATTTAATTAACTAAAATTCAATAACTTTAGTTTGTTGGAAAATATACATATCAACAAGTAACCTAAAATTAACTCAGAGACACTCATAAATACACAATATTGTCTTATTCAATAATTATCTATTTGAAATTGACCTAATTTTTAATACACATATATTATTGTTAACAATTGGATCAACAACTTAAACAAAAACATATTGGATCGACAAAAATAAATCTATCGCCAGAAATTCATGTCCTAAAATCTTTTCTAATATACAATATGAAATCAGTGACAAAAAAATCTACAATATAGAGTGGGAAGAGCTCATACCCTTGATACCATAGTCTTTAGTTAGATAATCCTAACCACCATACTTAGAAGAACTCAACTATTTTTAATACATTAGTATTTATCACTTATTATTTATAAAATAAGATGTTTTATGTTTATACGCCGTTGACAAAAAAATGTTTTATATTTTCATAACAAATTATTTTATCTCTTATTAAATCTATATTATAATCCCCGTATAAAAAAAATTCTAGGTCCGCCAAATTCTAGGTCCGCCACTATATATATATATATATATATTGAAGCTATACAGTATGGAATATGTTAAAACTTTAAGAGACTAGTGATTGTTTGGTTGGTTCTCAAGCTCAGCGATTATAAGTAAATGTGTTAAGAAGACTAATTGACAAAGAAGATTTCTCTGCTTATTTCATTGAAGATTATGGTTACATTACATACGCGTTACAAAAGGTGAAGAACAAAAAAAAAAGAGAGAAGGTTAATGCGACTTTTAAAAGAAAAGGAAAAAAAAATTACTTAAGGGATAGACATACATACAATCCAATTTCATGTATATACGTGTAAACCATATACTTTAAAAAATTTAATTTGATAAATTTAAATAAGTAAGAAAGAAAGACCCAAAAAAAAACAGAAAATAAATTCATTGGGTAAACGTCGTGCAAATGCCTCTTAATTGATCGAATCAACAGAAGAATCAAAACTCTTTTGTTGCGTTATAATGTAATGTTTTGTAAAAGTTAAATTAAGCTCCTGCGTAAGGGTTAGGCTTAGGTAAACCCTTGACGAGGCCACATTGGAGGCTTGTCTCAGGCATGTTGTATTCATCTCTTAGTGATTTCTCTGGTGATAAGACACTTGCGTAGAGTTGTTGTCCTAAGTAACGTCTTTCAGTGTTCTCAGATCGAATGTTCCACATTCCACAGTTATCGAATGTGAGCAAGATCGCTGCCCAACACTTTGGGTAGACTTGAACTGTGTGTCTGCTCACTGCGTCTAGGAGGTTGTAGTTCTTTCTCTTCTCTGGGGTCCAAGTCCCTGGCTCGACACTTTTAAACAAAGTAAATTTGATAATCAGGTTAAAACGAAAGGTTACTTGTTGTAAAAGAAATTGACTGTTTTTTCTGTTTTACTTACGCGACGGCAAAGAAGGAGTAACCGTCCAAGTGCCAAGATTGAACACTTTTCTCGTGGTTCTCAAACACCACCTCGATGAAATTGCGGTGAGTGATGTTAAGAACATTTGGAGCGATCTTGATGTTCTTGGTTTGTTCTGGGGTCGGGTTATCAGTGATGGTGTCGTACTTGAAAACCTTGTCAGCAATATTAAAGTACTCGGCAAGCTTCAATGGGGTTTCGGGGTCAGTGTGCGAGACTCCGTTCAATGCATACCTGAGCTTTCCATCAACCTTTCCTTGAGTGTTCACAAGCTTAATGGTGCGTGTGATGTTGATCTTTCCGTAGTGGTAAGATCCCTGAGGGTTAGGCCTGGCCGCACTAGCAGTCAAGTTCCACCTGAAAGATCGGAATTGGTTCAAGGACCAAGCCCAGCCTACTGGACCAGCGGGTAGCTGTGAAGATGCGGGACCTTTGCCTCCCTCGTAACGAAGAAGACCCGTTGTGCTTATAACTGACTTCAAAAACCTAGAGGATGCGATCATGTAGTAATCTTTAGGTTCTTGGTTAGCGGTAAGGATTGTGCCGTAGCACTGACCAACGTGAACGTCAAGAGAGTCATAATCATTCTGGATAACGTGTGATCCTTCCATCTCAACGAGCTTCAACTTGTGATTCTGAATCCTAAAGTTGAGAGATGTCTTGAGACCCACGTTACATATCCTAACTCTGTAGGTCTTCCCAGGTTTCAAGTTAAAAAGAGGCGCGTCAGATCCATCACCTTTTCCAGACTTTCCGTTGATGAGAATACCATCTGGACGGCCAAGAGTACGACCACCATCAAGGAATTTCTTTAATTGAGTGTGGCTCTTAGTGTACCAGTCACCGATCAAGATAGTGTAGTCATCTTCCGGGTCAGCATAAGGGACTGGGATGAGGAGACGGCTGTTGACACGGAGTCCACCAAATCCACCAGCTGCACGGTGCATCGCGGTGGTCGGGTAGTAGAAATAGCTTCCGATTTGATCCTTAGGCTGGAAATGGTAAGTGTAGTTGGTGCCAGGCATGATCGGACACATTGTCCCTGGAGTCCCATCTTGCCAACAGTTCTTCCTGTGCTGGATCCCGTTCCTAATACCAGAAAAATAAACAAGGATTATAAATTAGTTTCTCTAAGATTATTGTACACTTGTGAAATCAATATATTTGGTGAAACTAGTGTTATTGCCATGTGATGAGGAAAGGTTCGTCGAGGTTGTTGAAGACATTGATGATAATGTTGTTGTTAGAGGTTGAGTTGATGTTGGGACCAGGGAACTGGCCGTTAATGAGAATGACTTGTTGTGGAACGCCAAGAGGAGACATGGTTCCGTAGGTCACATTCCACACGTGGTGGAAGTAAGGGTCTTCGGCTCGGACCACGAACGCTACGGCTGCGGCCAGGTAAAGGCACGCGGCCAAGAAGTTAACCCCTCGCATAACAATAAACAATATATGATTCAGATAAACAGCTTTAGATTTTTTTAGATATTTTTGGTGGGGTTAATTGATTTATTGTTATTAAAATTATGCTTTGGGGTTTGAATTTCGAGTTGTGGAAATGATTGAAGGCACTTTTATAGCGTTTGTTTTGGACAAATGTTCTTCCTGTTTTTTCTCGTTTCTTTTGGGGTCACCTTTCATTTCGTTTTTTCTTGTCTCCATATTTGGGAATATTGAAGCTTGACCTCTCTCTATTTTTGGTGTCCTTTTGTTTTTTTTTAGAAAATTTTCTTTATGCTCTTTTTGTTTGTTTCCATGTATTCGAGAATTTTGATATTATTATTGCATATTTTGCCTAAAAGAAAATCTATTAGGTCTTTTCTTTCAACAACATACATTATGTTTATTTTAAACTGAGATAGCACATAAAATCGTAGGATTTTAAATCCTTGTATATTTTTAACAGAAAATAATAAGTTAAACCACTTTAACATTTTTGAAATCTCAAAGCAACAGTGATTTGATTTTGTTCATACGAAAACGAACAATCAAAATAAAAGACTTTTATTCATAGATTCAACAAATAAAACGACAATTCATTTGCAAAGAGCCGAGTTTTTCCTCGATACAATACTAGCTATTTCTATTCTCAATGTTTTTAGTAGGATTGTTGATACCTTTCTTCTCGGCACTTTCTTTTCCTAGGGTTTTTGATGTCTTGATTCCCTCATTGTATCTAATATCCTCTTGGATTTGATGAGATGACTTTCTTTCCTTGATAGCACTCTGATTCAATCTGTCGATGCTTCTTTTTGTACTTATGGGCTTGTGAGTCATTTTGGCTCAATTTTGCTTTCTTTTCCCCAATTCTGCTTGGTCTGAATTTACTGAAACGTAAAATCATATACTTGACTATAACGTAAAATCATATATCATTTTAACACATATCATTTAGAGATTGGTGTAATACAGCTTAAAATTTTCATTTACTTTTTATTAGGTCTTTTTCAGTGGGCCAAACTAATAATCTAATGTAATACAAACAGTAAATTAGAAAATGGAAAAATGTAGAAACTCCTTCAAGTATTCGTTCATGATGTCTATTTAACAACCATATGTATTCTAAAGTACAAAACGGCACACAAGACTGCTGGTTAAGAACAGCAGAGCAATAAATTTAGCTGTTATGTGTAGTTTGTTTTTGCAACAACGGCGTTTAGCACGTATGACATCAGACTTGACACATGACCCTAAATATTGAAAGCCTTTTATTGAAAATATTTTGTTTTGGATCAAGTTTTTGTTAACACTTTATTTTATATTATATATATTTTCTTAGTAACTAAGTCATAAAGCGCAAAATATTTTTTGTAAGTCATTAAGTTTAAACAAACTTTAGTAAGTAATTGGGTCGAAATTTTTTTAGTTTAACTTAGTGTCTAAATTAATTTTCTATTTAATAAAATTTAAGTTCAAAACAAATTCTTATGGTTAGGCCAGTCCTATAAAAATATTAAACTTCAGCAACACAAAATTTATAATTTTTTCGAGCCGCTCCTGCCTCTTTGTCAATACATTCATTACCAATCTATATTTACTGTCTGATATGGGTAGCAAACTGATCGATCATTTTTGAATTCTGTGTTTTGTTATTAAAACTATACTGTTAACGACAACATTTAGATTATTTTTATTCATACTAGATTTGACCCCATGCAACGCACATAGTTTTTGTTTGAGCTAAATTTGTAGTATTATTTTTTAGAAGGTATATATAGTCAGATTCAATTAACTAATGCTTTTGCTTACATTTTTTTATTAAAGGACTTTCATTAATAAAATTAATTTTTCAAAAATAGGAATCAAGCAAGAATCAATACAAAATTAAAAGAAGAAAACCAGCAGAGAGGGGGGGATCACTAGTAACTTTGAGGATAATTTGATGACCACAGTCAAGAGAGTCATCAGACTAGTGCAATACCGACAGAAGAGATTCAGCGATCGAGTGGTTTGTATTTTTAAGAGCATGAGCTTTGTAGTTCAAAATGTCAAAAATCGTCTTACTATGTAGCTAGTTGGAAGGGAGTGGTACCATTGTGGCAACATTGATTTTCTATATCTCATAGAGCAATGCTTGTCAACCTTGGAGGGAAGGTGAATATGGATGTTGAGTGCGTTCTGATATGTTTAGGGATCCCAGCAATTCAATAATTTCTTGCCAATCAAAAGTAATTTATGAGAAGCCTATTTTACTGACTACTCTCTCCCTGATCTTTGCAAAATAGTTGCAAGAGAAGAATAAGAGATTTTTGGATTCGTCTTCAATTCCACAAAGGAACACGTTTTCTCCAAGTCTGTTTGCCATCTTGTCAATCTGTCCAAAGTCGGATTGCGGTTTAACATAAACAGCCACGCAGAGCAAGCGTGCTTTGGGATTGTTGCTTTGTACCAAATAAGGGAGGACCAGCTTACTTGAGGTTTTGTAGTCCTAATAGCATTCCATACCTTAAATGAAGAGAACTTATTATCCTCTACCTCGTTAACTATACAACATGTGATATTCGATCATAAAAAAGGAGTAATAGATATTATATGAGCAATACTTTAAGTATTCTATCTGATCATGTAGGTGGCAGTCACCAATCTCCACCAACAATAGGCTACCTTACTAGAGAATGCAATGGGATTCCTCACTGAGGAGGGTAAAATGATCTGCGGTAGTGAATGAGAGGGTCAAACTTTGTCCACAAATCCCACCAGAAGAATGTGTCATTTCGACCGCTAATATTAATTCCAATGAGTTTTTCTGAGCCATATTGCAAAGCTTTAATAACTAACAGAAGTTCCAAGAGTGAAGATGATTGTTCTCTTTTAAAGCCTAAAATCCATATTTATGAAGGTACCTATTTTTAATCCAGCCACGCAGATAGGGCCTGCTCTGAGGTAGAGCATCTAGATCAGCTTTGGGGAAGTTACTTCTGTCCAAGCTACTTTAGCTCCTACCGATCTATCTAACACTCCCTGCCATATAAAATATGAGGAAAGGTTGTTAATTTTTCTCAGTACCTTCTTTGGAAGAAAGAAGGCAGATGCCCAAAAGTTGACTTGCTACCACTGAGGATATCAATCTCAACCTGCAAGACTCAAGTGACGGTGAAGCTAGCATCCTAGCTTATTCCTAATTTGAAGGATGAGAGGATCACAATCTTTGACAGTAAGTGTTCTTGTGCACAAAGGCAATCCTAAGTAACGAATTGGAAGAGCAGCCAGTTGAAGTGAGAACATATCTTAGATATGAGAAATATCCTCCATCTAGACTGATTTACTAGAGAATGCAATGGGATCCGGCACCTGTACCTACACAAAATTCAGTAACTCATTAGTTTCCAACATTCTCCTCTCAATGTCTGTGAATATACCCCGACTCACTTTTTTAGTATATTTTTTTAGTAATTTCATCTTGAAACAAAGCTCTTTCAAGGATGAAACCAAGTCTCCCAACTCTTCTCAATCTCTTTTTACCACTGCTAAAAAATCTAGGTTGGTTGTGAGGAAGTTGTAGAACTTAAAAGGTGTGGTGCCTGAGGAGGGAGGTCTGGAAAAGAGTTTTATGTGGCAGGGTGTGTGATCCGAGAATTCTAGAGACAAAAATTGTGTGGCTAGACAAGAAGGCTAGGATCCATGCATCATTGACTAGGCAGTGATCAATTTTCTTTGCTATGGGCTATTGGGGTCGTTTGTTAAACCATGTGAATCTGGCACCTTAGAAATGAAGATTGAACATTCTCATATCATGGAGAAAATCTTCAAATTTTCATAGCCGTTGTTGTGGATGTGATTTGCATATTGGAAGAATCAGAAGGCCAAAAAGTTTCATTTAGATCTCCACATATGACCCAAGGTTTTGAGTTGAGGTTGAAGGTTGTTGTTTTATATTTTAGGGATGTCCAAAGAACTGCTCTTTCTAATGCTTTGTTATAGGCGTAGAGTGTAGAAAAGAAGAAATTTTCCACTTCTATGGTGATCTCACATGTTATCAATTGTGAATTCGAGTATAGAAGTGAAATTGTTGCTGGTTTCTAGAGATAGTCAAATACCTCCCAATGGGATCATGTTGGTAATTAGATCTTAGCATCCATTCTGAACAAAAAGTAGACAAAATGTGGTTCTTACTTGATTCCTGAACATGCTAGCAATGCACCAAAGAAAATCAGCTTTGAATTTATCCAATGCCGTAAAAGATGAAGCTTTGTACAGACGTTTAAGTCCGGCATGCTCCAAAAAATTGATTCTATCATTAGATTAATGGCGGCAATGAGTCCTATTTTGAGAGGAACAACCACCACCAGAACCTAGAGGAGTATTTACAGTCTTCTTTTTTTTTTGTTTTTTTTTGGTTTAGAAGATGAGGAGAATGGAGAATGGTACTTTTGGTTGATAATCAGGTGGAGATGGAGATTTTGATTGGTAATGATGATTGGGGTAGGATATTTGGAGCTGGGTTAGAAGAAGAAAGCGACTCAGGATCTAGTTCTAGAGGAGGAGTAAGTAAAGATCTCAAATCTGGTATGGAGAGGGGGAAGGACATTGAGAGGAGAAGATTGGATGATTTCCATGGAACTGATGACTAGAGGAGGATTTAATGGGGGATTTGGTGGAGTAGTTGGAGGTGGTAAAGATGATGAAGCAGAGGCTAAGGGAGAAGTTAAGGTTGGCGGAGGGATGGATGAAAAGTTTAATGGTGGAACCAAAAGATCTGAGGATGAGGTTGGGAATTTAGCTGAGCATTTATGTCATTTACGTGTTCAGGAGTAGGACCATGTTGAGGAACTGGTATTGAAGTTGAAGATATATGAGAGTATGTGTTTCACTCTAAGTATGGATATCTTGAGAAGGAATAGACAAATGCTGAACAACATTTAAATATTTTGCCAGTGGAGGGTGAGGGCATATAGAGGCTTTATGTCCTAATTATTTGCATTTGGGACAAATAGAAGGTAGTCACTGGTATGTTATAGGTAAGCAAAGGATTTTTCGATCTTCTTTCTCGATTTCAACTTCCAAGACAATAGTTTTAGTAAGGTCGACGATGACCATAATTTCCATAGAGGATACACTGGTGATGACTTTGAATTAACTAGTTATCCCAGGGGTGAAGCTAAATAGCTTAGTCATTCTTCTATTTTTATATGACTTTGAATGGAACTCTTGTTATTTTTGTCCAAAGAGGTGATTTGCGAAGATCTGGAAGATCAAGGGAGAATGATGCCTTCCATTATGTGACATAAAATGGAGAGTCTCCTATGCACCTGATTTCATATCAAAGAATCCTGTGTCTAAGGATTGAAGATGACATTTTAAACAGGATGGCTTGGTTGGGGAGATCGAGTATATAAACTTGCCAATACTTTGCCCATAAGAAGTTAAGCACTACCCAGATTTTCCCATAAGATGGTTGATTACCATAGAAAATTCCATCAACACAATCACATCAACACAATCAGTGTGGAGAGATGCACCTCTAGCGAAGACTTCATTTGGGATTTTTACCCTCGGTTTTTCTTCTAGAGATGTTGAAACTGGAATCTGATTTTAGGGAATCCATTTCTTTTTTGTTATTCCTTTGGCCTAGTTGAAGTTGGAGCCAAGGGTATTATTCTCTACTAGAGAAGGAGTACTTGTCGTAGAGCCAGTTAGATTTGGGTTGCAGGCGGGTTTATTCTTTGAGGGGAAGTAGACTAGTTTACCGGGCTAGGGCTCGTAGTGTCATCATCTAAGGTGGGTTCGGGCTAGGAGAACTACTGGAGTAATAGTTTGAGCTGACGAGAGATCAGCTTCAACCATTTTGGAATCGACATGGTTGGGGTTAGGGATGTGGGTGGATGAGGCTTGATAGGAGGTGGAAGATGGATCGGATGGAGAGGGATTAAGGTAGAGGAGATCGGGTGGAAGAGGCTGCAAAGGACACAGCAGCAGATTAGTCCTCGGAAAGTTGACCGTGATTAGTCCTCGGATGAGTTTACCGGTTCAAAATTTCACGCAGATTTGCCGATGGTGATTTATTTTTAGAAGTGGTGATTCAATCAGTCTTTTGCTGGACTAACGATCTTCTATATCAATATATCATCAAGGTTAGATTATTCCTCGCTTCCGTCACTTCCCGAGGAGAAGCAAATCTGACAGCTTGTGTCATAATCAATACACTGTGTCATGTGGTACCATAGCATCTTGGAGCTTCAAATCGTTGGTGGGAGTCGAGGGGATTGAGCTTCATGAGCCAGACTTGACGATATCTTCATTGAAAATAGTAGATCGACATCAGATTTATTTAATAGATAAAGAAAGGGTTCAATGGAGTTCTGATAGAGTTCTCCTCGGCGCCAGAATAGACTTCGCATGGTGGTGTATCCTCAAGGCGTGACACATGGAAAAAGATAGGACATACGCATCACGAAGATGAATCTGTGTAGCCACTACTTTAGGCTTAGCTGGATCTGAGCTTAATACAATTAGCTTTTTTTGTCAACAATTGGATCGATAAGGCCCAATCCTAAGATTAAATCCCACACCTAAAATCTCTTTTTTAAGCTATCATAATACAGCAAGTAGGAATTGAACCCTGGTGCCAAGTCATTAGCTTGATCATCCTAACCACCAAACTGAGAACAACTTGACATTAACCCATTAAAACTATGCTTTTTTCTTAAATTGTGTAACCCGTTTTAGGCCTATTAAGGCTTATTAATGAAAGTTTTTGACCAAAAAATGAAATCCTTGATTATGTGTACCGAACCAAACAAATTAATAATCAAACTAATATTTGTTATGAAATTAAGAGAATTGAGAAGTGAATTTTGTATTATTAATGAACAAGAGTTACATATTTATAGGAGAATACAATCCCATGAATAAGTAAAGTCTTTATAGAATAGGAAATAGGTTAAACCGTCTTTAATCTAATGGGCCGGTTATGGAGTCCATCCATATGATTTATAACACTCCCCCTTGGATGACATAACCGTGCCTGACACTAAACCGGGATCTTTATAATGTGCTGGGGAATGTTGCCTCATTAAAATCTTACCAGGAAAACCCAGTGGGATAAAACCATGGTGAAGGAAAAAGAGTATAACACGCACTACTCCCCCTGATTTGAGCATCACTGTGGATCCTTAAGTCTTCGCATTCCGATCTGATGGATGAGCTTCTGAAATGTTGAAGTTGGCAATGATTTCGTGAACAGGTTGGCTGAATTCTCGCTTGATCGAATCTGTTGAACTTTGACCTGCCTGTCCTTCTGCAACTCGTGGGTGAAGAAGAACTTAGGCAGAATATGCTTTGTCTGATCTCCTTTGATGTAGTTGTCCTTAAGTTGAGCAATATATGCAGCATTATCCTCGAACATAACCGCTGGCTCCTTATCTTCTTTCATGCCACAATCAGATCGGATATGTTGAGTCATGGACCGTAACCAAACATATTCTCTGCTGGCTTCGTGAATGGCTAATATTTCTGCATAATTGGATGAGGTGGCCGCAATTGTCTGCTTCATAGATAGCCAAGATATAGCCGTTCCTCCATGCGTGAAAATGTATCCGGTCTGTGACCTAGCTTGGTGCGGATCTGACAAGTAACCTGCATCAGCAAAATCAAATAATCCATCCGTGTTATGGTTAGTGTAAAACAATCCTAAGTCATTAGTCCCTTGTAAGTATATTAGGACATGTTTAATACCGTTCCAGTGCGTTTGAGTTGGACATGAACTAAAATAAGCTAGGAGACTCACAGCAAAACATATGTCTGGTTTAGTATGACTAGCCAAGTACATTAAAGCTCATATGGCATTGGGGTATGGCACTTCCGGACCAAGAATTTCTTCATCGTCCTTCTTTGGACCAAATGGATCGCTGTCCAATCCGAGGCTTCTAACAACCATTGGGCTGGTCAATGGATGGGCCTGGTCCATATTGAATCTCTTGAGTACTTTTTCAGTGTATGCCAATTGATGCACAAGAATTCCATTAGATACATACTCAAGTTGTAGCCCCAAACAGAATTTGGTCTTGCCTAGGTCTTTCATTTCAAATTCGGCTTTCAAGCATTCTACTGTTTGGGCGATTTCACCAAATGTCCCGAGGATGTTTAAGTCATCCACATATAGTGCTATGATAACAAATCCTTTGTTTGCAAACTTCTTGATGAAAATACATGGACTGATTGGATCGTTTCTATAGCCTTCTCTGATGAGATAGTTGCTTAACCGGTTATACCACATACATCCACTTTGTTTCAGTCCATATAAGGATTTGTTCAGCCTAATGCAGTGTTGATCAAGTGAACCTTTCTTATCTTTGAGTTCAATGCCATCTGGTAATCTCATATAAATTTCATTGTCCAGTGGGCCATAGAGATATGCGGTTAGAACATCCATTAACCGCAAGTCTAATTTCTCTCTTATAGCCAAACTTATGAGGAATCAAAATGTTGTTGCATCCACCACAGGAGAATAAGTCTCTTCATAATCAATTCCGGGTCTTTGTGAGAATCCTTGTGCTACAAGACGTGCCTTGTATCTAACAACTTCACCAAGTTCATTTCTCTTTCGCACAAAAACCAATTTGTTTCCCACTGGTTTGACATTAGATGGTGTCTTTAAGATCGGACGAAACACATCTCGTTTCCTTAAACTATTTAGCTCCACGTTTATAGCTTCTTTCCATTTTAGCCAATCTGATCTATGAGTGCACTCTATAATGGACGTGGGTTCTAGATCCTCTTGCGTATCCACAATTTCAAGTGCTACCTTATATGCAAATCTATCATTGATGTCGACATCTTTTCTGTTCCATCGAGTACCAGACATGATATAATTTATCGAGATCTCATTATTATCAATCCCTTCAGAACCTTGGCATTTGGTGTCCCGAACATCGTTAACTGGTCCGTTAAGGTTAGGGTCGGCTGCGGCCGTGTCTAATATCTCAGGAATTTCGGTTTGATCCATTGCACCTTTCTTTGATTTTTGGGGATTCTTATCTTTGGAACCCATAGGTCTGCCACATTTATGAGGTGGTG
>OVBA01005967.1:0-18268 GCA_900406435.1 Lepidium aucheri
ATGAACGAAATTTTAACTTAGTGAAATTTGGACTCTAAACGATTTTCCTAATACTTGTGTAGAATTTGAGAATTTCGGGTTTAGGGTGTTACACTAAGACTATAGGATTCTAACTTAAGCTAAGAAAATCTAAAGTGTGTGATTGACAACTATTACTACTACTCAAACCAAGTCCAAACCAAACAAAGCATGAACTAAGTAAACTCAAGCACAAAATAAAGTCAAGCAAAAACAGGACAATGAAAGCAAAGACAATTGGATAAAAACGAATGGTCTTAGGTAAGGCAAACTATCCAATGGAAGAGAAATCAACCAATGATGCAACAAGGTACAATAAATCTTAGCCTAGGACATGAAACACAACACTAGATCAACCCACTGTCATGGCATTAATCTCTATATCAATCAATCGATTTAGATAAACTCTCATTTGCAAACCAATCAATCAATAAGCAATAAGATCAAGTTCATTAAGTCCACTAATGATGCTAACATCATCTCTCAATGGCTTGGGAAGAAAAGCTCTTAAGAGGTCATTCAGGAATTTCATCACACACCTCTCGGACATGAAATCTCCTAGCATATATTTTCAAGTGATCAAGTTGAATCTAGCATTAAGACCACCTAATAAGAAGGAATCTAACAACCTAAGCATCAAAAATCAACAACCCGACCCTAGGACCTACAAACCTTCAATCACTCTATGAGCTACTCAAAAGTAATGAAAATCGATCCCAAAACAAAAGATAAGATGATGAGATTCTTCAAATATCTTCAAAGAAGATGATCCAAGTGATGTGTTTTCTCAAACTCTCTCTCTCAATATGTTCTTAAGAGACTACAAATTAAAACTTGGTAATTCCTAATGAAACTCAGGTCTTTATACCCTTAACTTAGAGTTTTAAAAGCACTAAAAACGGATTTGGTCAACCCGTAACAAACCGGGTCAGACCAAATAAAATGATAAGTTAAGGTCGAGGTTGAGTGGCTCAAGATCAACTTAGTGCTTGAGGAAATGTCGCCCAGGACGTGAATCCATGCATGCATTCCATCGAGGTTGCATCCATCAGGTTGTAAGTGGATGTCCGGATCACGGACGTTTGGTGCAGGATGGTGCTTCATTGACCTGGTTTGGTCAGGTTGTTTTTTGAGGAAGTGCGGTCCAGTGTGTTGGGAAGCTAACGACCTTAATTTGAGGTCTCCATGTCGGGCTGAAAGTCAAGGAACAGAGTGTCCATGAGTTTTCTCGGATGCGCTCGAATAGGGTCGCAACCATTAACCATGTGGTCGATGCTCTGGGATGCTGAGATTCTGCTTTAGGAAAAGGTGCGTCGAGGTCCTAGGGTTGACATGATGCTAGAGAATGTGTGGTATGTGCCTCGCCCGCGTGCGTTCCACACCTTTTCTCCCTTGAGTCGTGATTATCTATTGTGTGGTCGAGTAACTCTTTCCCGCGTGCAATCTGATGCGGACCGTCGACCTTGTCCAGTCGATCATGAGGTCGATCCACACTCCTTCTTCCTTCTACATATTTTCTTGATTCACTTATATTCCAATGGTTGAATGCCTCATCCAAAGAACTCCATTCCTCCAATTTGAGTTCTAAATCACCTAAAATGACTCAAAAAAAAGAAAATATGCAAATGCATGGTCATAAGACTCTAATGCATGAACTATGCACAATGCTATCTAAAATGAGACCAAGTGCAACCAATATGAATGATAGGGATGCAAAATCACAACGAAAACTAGCACAACATTCACATATATCATAGATCTCTTAGGGTACATGAGGATAGGATAAATCCTTGTAGATCTAGGGTTTTTTCACTTGCCTAAGATCTTTCATGCATAGATCTCTTCAGTCTAGGAGTCCTTTTGCTTATTTCATCTTTGCAATTTGAAATCCGATCTTTGCATTTCTCACCTACTAGGTGTTTGTGAAATTGCTTGACTGAGCCTAGGTCTGAGTTTGCATTTCTAGCTCAAGTGATTGATTATCTAGGATGTATTCAGCTTTTACTGACTGTTCTTAACGCCCTAACAAGTGTAGATAACCTTAGATATTAGGGACAGATCGCACATTGGGAGAAGTCCAAATCATGAGAGTGGCTCGGATTTGTTAGTTTCAATAGCTTAGAGGTCACCTCTATAGGTTATTAGGAAAGTGTGAAGTCCTATGAAGCTTAGATAATTAACCCAACTCTTCATGTGTGAGATTTTAAAGAAATGAGATGAGATCTGAAGAGATTTAGAGAGTTTGAGAGCAAGTTTCAGACTTGAGAGAATAAGAGAGTTAGAAGCGAGCATAAGAGAGATCAGAGAAGAAGAGAATTCTCCTTTTTTCAATCATTTTATAAAGGTCCTATATATATACATAGGATACTCTAGGGTTTACATTACATACAAATGAATAAACAAATCAATATTCTATAAGAGGAAAGATGCTCTTTGTTTGGACCAAATGTTGGGATCACACATGAAAGTGACAACTCCCAACGGCTAGGAGTCATATGTGGGCTTCTTGTGAGTTTGATTTGTTGGTTATAAAACCAACAAAGGATGTTCCAACGGTCATGAGTGACTTGACCCTAATATTGCACATTCTCGGAACCCTAGTTTTGCAGATCACCGTGACTTGACCCTATTTTTGCACATTACCATAACTTCTTCTTTTGATACTTTGGGTTTACTTTTGTAACATCCTGTGACCCTAATTTTGCATAGTGGTAGGACCCAAATTTTGCAAAATCCTGAAGATCCCTTCATTTTCACATTCTAACATTCCCCCTTAAGCTTGAATCTATAATGTGAGTCATTAAGATCAAGCTTAAAAGTTGTAACTCCCCACCTCATTAACAACCTTAGTGGAAAACCCATTTGGGACAAAACCAATTAAGGGAAAAATAGTATGGATCATTGTCATGGTTTGGGCATATTAATTAACCCAAGCTTTGAGTATTCAAATTCACACACCTTTGTGCTTGCAGCCTTGGTGAAGATATCCGCCGATTGACCCAAGCTTCTTGTGTAACATGGTAAGATCACTACTTGTTCCACCTTCTCTCAAAGCTCATAACAATCCACTTCAATGTGTTTGGTTCTCAAATGAAAAACTGAGTTAGAAGCAATATGAATGGCTCCTTGGTTATCACAACGCATTGTGATTGGTTCTTTAGTTTCTACTCCCATATCCTTGCGCAATTGCTTTAACCATATGAGTTCATCCGTGAGCTTCCTCATAGATCTATACTCGGCCTTAGCACTTGAACAAGATACCACCTTTTGCTTCTTGCATTTCCATGGAAAAGATGAAGCCTCTTGTAACATGTTTGGCCTTCGCCCTTATGCCATAGATCCCAATATCATTCTAAGACCCATTGCTCTATCCGATTCATTGCGAGTTAAGTCTTGAAGCTTAGACCAATATTTTTCCTCATAAAAGCCCTTGTTTTCCATTAATTTAGCATCCTTAGACACTGTAACTCTTCATGTTTTCTTTATATAACACTTGTATCCCTTTTGAGTGATAGAATAGTTAATGAACATTCATTTGACACTCTTTGCCTCAAGTTTGTTTCTTTGTTTTCTTGGGATAAGAACAAAACAAACACACTCAAATACACGCAAATGCATTGCTTGTGTACTCTCCTCCATTATCCATTCTTAGGATTTTAATTTTGGCACTATGTTGATTAAACACATAAGTTTGGAAGTTAGTAAATGCTTCAAGAACTCAATCTTTACAAGTTAACAATGTTATCCGAGTAAATTTCAATTTTTCATCAATGAATGTCACAAAGTACTTATGGTTTCCTCTAGATTCATGAGGAGATGACCACACATCCGAATGAATAAGATCAAAACAATGATCTTAAACGGTGAAGACTTAGGAAAAATGGTTTTTGAATGTTTTGCAAGAATGCAAGCCTCACAACTATCCTTTTTAAACACAACATTAGGTAACAACAAATTTAAAGCTCTAAAGTGTGGATGTCCCAATCAAGCATGCCACACCACATCATTGTGTAGAGTGCTACTAGAGTTCAAAGCATTAGAATTTAAAGCATTAGAATAACTTGAACTAGCTAAGCAAGAATGTAAGGATAGATTTGGATTGCACTTGATATCTTCCAATAAATACAATCCATCCTTGATGCCACCTTCTCCAAGTACTTGGCCGGGCTTAATATCATGAAAACTCACCTTGTTACGATCAAATATGGTATAATTCAAGTCACAAACAGCCTTTTCAAACTTAGCAAATTGGATTTGAAAGTCGGCATATAGAAGGCTTTGGTTTCCTTTTCAAATAGCTTCAAACTACCAATACCTTCAATGGGAACTTTCTTGCCATTAGCTATACTAACACTCCCTAGAGTACATTTAACATTTTCAAGTAAATTCACATTGCTATATCATTTGGTGAATGGCTATAGAATCAACAACTAACGAAATAGGAATTTTTAAAACATGAAATGACTTACTGGACTCCTTTAATGCTTTGATGAGCTCTTCAATGTCTGATTTCCTCACATAGCCATCATGAGCTGCAGCCATAGCTTGTACCTTGACCTTTTGAGAAGACGAACCCACCTCTTTGTTGCGTGGAGTGTCCACACCTTCGGTTGCAAGGTCAGCCTTTGGCTTCTCAAACGATTTTGCTTGAGATGAGGGTAAAGAATGAAAAAATGATCCTTGTTGTGCCCTTTCTTCTTGTAATGGTGACAAAACCAGATATTCTTCTCCTCCACTTTGAAAGCTTTGTTGGCCAAGACAATCTCCCCCAGTCCACCAAGGAGGTTTCGAGATCCTTGTTTTCTTTGAACTACACCGCATGCCTCATCCAAGTTAGGTTGCTTATCTTGCCTCAAGAGATCACAAACAAGGCCACCATAGGCTGGGTTCAAGTTCATCATCATCCCAAGTACCTTGTCTTGCTCAAGCCTTTCATTTATCAACATTGGATTAGCCGTTGATGACCTTAGCATCTCAAGTTCAGCCCAAGGCGACCTATACCTCCCAAAGCATTGAGTAAACTCCATGTCTTCTTGTTTGAGGTTGTTTGGGCCCTTCTTAACCTCATACACACGGCTGAGAGTGGACAAATTTCCATACATCTTTTTGAGAGAGTCCCAAAGGTCTTTAGCACTATCACAGTGGGAGTAAGCTTCATTGATGGCGGTGTCAACGGAGCTTTGATTAATGACCAGAGCAACTTGGTAATCTTGGTACCACTTAGCTTCATCTTCTCCAGCAGCTACAACCACACCCAAGTTCCCTTCACCCTGAATCTATCTTTAGCCATTTGATATCTTCTCTTTCATACTTTTTTTTCGGTTATTTCTCTTTTTTGCTATTGCTCTAATTTTATTTTGCTTGTTTTCCAATTATGCTTTGATCACTAATCTTATCTGATAATTTGGCTTGAATTAGATAGGTTGAAGAAGTTCTGATTGTAAGCTACTTTACCCTGTTGGATTGACACTTTTCTATGCTACAACTGTCTGTGTAGTTAGGATTTGAGCGACAAACAAACTAGAAAAATTTTGTTGTCAAGAAGGATCAAACGCTAACCACATTGTTAGTAATCCTAAGTTGATAGAGAATGTAGAACTAGCACTTACTACTCTCACAAACTGGCTAAGTTTCTTGTCACTGAATCAGGTGCTTCTCATCACTTTTTTAGTAACCTTAAGTTAATAAAGAACGTAGAACCAGCTGTAGTGAATGTACACATAGCTAATTGTGATAGGATCTAGTCTAGGTAATAGGGATTCTAAGACTCTTTGGTAACAATAGTGTGGAGCTAACCTCATCAAATAGTAAAATAGTGTGTTAAGTTGATAAAGAATGTAGAACTAGCACTTAATACTCTCAGAAATAAGTTAGCTCTTTTGTTATTGACTCAGGTGCTTCTCACCACTTGTTTACCTTAAGTTGATAGAGAACAAATAACAAGATGTAGGGAATAAAGACATAGCTAACGGTGATAGCATTCTAGTCCAATAAATAGGGAATCTAAGACTCTTTGATAAGAATCATGTGGAGCTCACCTCAGCAAATAGTGTGTTAGGTTTGTAGAGAACGTAAAACTGCATTTACTACTCTCACAAACCAGACAACTATTCTGATATTGACTCATGTGCTTCTCACAACTTAATTAGTAATGTTAAGTTGATTGAGAACATAGAACTAAGTGTACGGAATGTACACAAGGTAATGGTGATAGGTTTCAAGTCCCAAGAATAGGGAAAATAAGATTCTTTGATAAGAATCATGGGAACTCACGTCACTAAATAGTGTGTTATATAAGCATCATGATAGGGAGAGCACGGTCTTTGATAACTACAAGAGAATGGGCTACACTAGGGATGACTGTTGAATTCTCCGTATAAATCTCAGACCAAACAAGAGCAAGGATAAAAAGCTCACCAAATTATTAGTAACCTTCAGTTGATAGAAAAGTAGAACTAGCACTTACTACTCTCACAAACTGGCTAACTCTCTTGTTATTGAATCACATTTTTCTCATCACTTGTTTAGTACCCTTCACTATAGGAAAGGAGGGTATTTATAGCATTGTAAAGCAGCGTTTCTTACATATGTGCTATTGTATAACAAAACGGATTATTTTCAATAGCACTGTCATTTTTAACGCTATTTTTGATTAAGTGGGAAAAGAAAAATTTTAGACGCGCCAATTTTGTTAATCTTACTTGTCTTTGCATTGCATATTACTAAAAAAACGTTGTTTAATGTCTAAAAAATCTAGTCAAAGAAACGTAAAAAGCATTTTGACCAAAAGGAAGAAAAAATTTCATCAATTTTCTTCTTCTTTCTTCGCCATTCTCTCTTTTCATTCTCTGCTCATCAAAAGGACGAAACTCATATGCTCTATGTTCATTCTCACTTTGTTCAATCGATTTAGAGGTACCATTCTATCATTTCTCTTGAATCGATCTTCTCTATGTACATAATAAGATTTTGAGGTTTAGATTTCACAGTTTCGATTTCAATGCATGTTGGGTCTTTTCGATTTTTGGTTGATTATGTTTAAGATTAGTATATTTCTATGCTACTGTATGAAGTTGAACACGATTTTCACTTTTATTTATGTATTCGCAGTTGCGGAAATGGCAAACACAAGAGGAGGAAAGGTTGCTACCCGTCAGAGTAAACAAGATCAGGGCTTGGAGGCGATACCAATTAAAGAGATGACAAAGATGAAGAAGACACCAGTTGAGAAACCACCAGTAAAGAAGAAAGATTTGGTGTCACCGAAGAAGACACCAGCAAAGGAGGCTAATCAAGGGAGGAAGAAGGAAAAAACAAGGAAAAGACTGATGGTAGAGGAAGATATGGAAGACATTACCGATCAAGTTGCAAAAGATGTTGAGGCAGAGGAAAATTTGGTGATTGAGGGTACTGAAGATGTAATAGATAAAGATGTGAAAGAGAAAAAAGGACTTGAGGAACAATTATCCGATAAAGAAGATGGTGATAAAAAAGGAAGTGAAGATGAAATATTTGACAAAGAAGATGATGAAAAAGTTGATGAAGAAGAGTTATCTCTGGATGAAGAAGAGGTTACTATTAAAGAAGTTGGTCAGAAGGAAGGTGAAGCTGTAACTATGGAGCAGGACGGAGTAGTGAATGGTGCTGAAGATGGTTTGACTAGAGATGTTGAGAATCAACCAGAAGCTGCATAGAATATGGAACAAGATCAAAATCATGTCAGTGAGAATCCTAGCACAGAAGGAATTCAGAGAGAAGAGACAAAGGTTAAAGAAGAAAAGAGAAGAGGCCAAACAAAGATGCGTTCAATGGCTAAAAACCCGAATGAGAAGGTTACAGTGAATTAGTATGGAGAACATGTTGGCCCTGGTTCTGTAACATTGTCGTCTTTTCTTGGTTCTCTTGTGAGAGATCAAGTAAAAGAAAATGAACAGAATTGCTAGAGGATGAGATGGCTGAAGAAGAAGAGTGTGAAGAATCCAATGAGCTATGGCGGTGGAAGAAGAGATCAATATTCTTTGATCTTCCTTACTGGAAGGTAAAGCAGAGTAACTGAACTATATATTGTTATATTGTTTGAAGTACAAAGTCTAACATTTTAGTGTTTCATGTATTAGTATATGCTTGTTCGTCAAAACATTGATGTGATGCATGTAGAAAAGAATGTGTCTAATGCTATACTATCTACCTTGATACAGAGTGCCAAGTCAAAGGATGGTTTGAAGTCACGAAAAGACTTAGAAGATATTGGAATCAGAAAACAGTTGCTCACAGAGATTAGGGGGAAGAAAACATACTTACCTGTAGCACCTTAGTGGTTATCCAAGCCAGAGAAATTAAGTTTTTGCCAAAGGTTAGCTAAGTTTAGAGGTTCTGATTGTTATTGTGGTAACATTGCAAATTGTTTTTCGGTTAATCCTCCTAATATAGGTAGTTTAAAATCGCATGATCACCATGTTCTACTACAGAACTTGCTTCCAGCTGCCTTGAGAGGGTTTTTACCTAGTGGACCTAGGATTTCCATAAATAGATTATGCAATTACTTCAATAGATTGTGTCAGCGTATCATTGACCCTGAGAAAGTGATATTAATGGAGAATGAGTTGGTGGAAACAATGTGTCAACTGGAACGGTACTTCCCTCCATTTCTCTTTGATAACATGTTCCACCTTCCAATACATCTATCAAAAGAGGCACGGTTGGATGTATCCCTTTGAAAGATTCGATGAATTCATTAGCTAAAATATATGTATTGTTTGCATTGATGTTTTACTAATGGTAATATATCTTTACTGAGTAATAGGTACATGAAAACACTCAAGGCTTATGTGAAGAACCATGCAAGGCCAGAAGTATGCATGGCCGAGGGCTATTTATCTGGAAAAGGCATTGGATTTTGTTTGGAGTTCCTTAAGGATTGAGTACCACTGCAAGAAAGAATTAATCGTACTGAAGAAATTAAGGATGATAAAGAGGTTGTTGAAGGTAGACCACTGCAGAAGGGTAAAGAGATAAGACTTTCAGATATAGAAAGAGACATAGCACATCGATATGTGCTCATGAACATGGCAGCCACAGATCCATATGTTGAGTAAGAGGTTACACTTTGAGTTTCAGCAATTAGGGACTGTAATTTTTGCTTTGTAAATGTTGTTCATTGTGAAATCAGGATGCATTTGGAGGAATTCCAAGCTAATAATGGTAGATGTGCTAGAAATGAAACTTTGTTGTGGAAAAAGCATACTGATGAGTTTGCACAGTGGATAAAAAAAATAAGGTTTTCATATTGAATTCTTTGATTAAATCATTGGTGTATTGAATACACAATTTGTTTCCTTGATGATGATCATGTTCTGAATTCGGTTAGTTAATATTCATGTTGATTGCTAGATAATGTTAATGATTTCTTTAGTTATTTAGGCAATACTATTCAGGTTGTTTGCTTGATACATAATATGGTTATTGTTTCAGATTCATTCAGACTCAGCCGAAACTCATTCTAAGGAGCTAAGGTAGTTGGCATTTGGACCAAGAAGGATCACTTTATCACATAGAGGATTTATAATTAATGGGCAGCGATTTCATACTGATGAGGTTAAGCGGAAGACACAAAACAGTGGAGTAAGTCATGAAGCATTCAACATGTGTAGATCAAGTGCTAGAGATACAAGGCAAGTGGCTGATATACTTACATACTATGGAGTGATAAAGGATATAATACTTATGGACTATCACACATTCAAAGTACCACTGTTAAGGTGCAATTGGGCAAACAAAGGGTATGATGTGAAGGAAGAAGATGGGTTCATGCTTGTCAACCTTCATATGAACCAAGCAGCTTATTTGAAAGATCTATTCATCTTAGCTTCTCAAGCAAAGCAGGTTTTCTATTCTGAGAATAACCTTCTTCAAATTGGTATGTTGTTATGAGAGCACTACCTAGAGGCTACCGTAAGTTGGAAACAGAGGAGGATTTAGTTGTTGCACCATTGCCTATCCAAGAACTTGATAATTTGGATAGTGAAGCTTTTGATGATGATAGTTTTTATGTTAGGGATGATTGTGATGGATTGATTGTGTAGTTTTGGTAGTATTTTGTAAACATGGGAAGTAATTGATTATTTAATTTTGATTTACAAATTTGTAATATTCACGTAAAATTAGATTAAATTAATAACAAAATAAACTTGCTATATTTAGTAAAGAGCACTGCTATTGGCACAACTAAATTATCGTACAAAAAGATGCTATAGAAAATAAAAGAGAGAAGCTATTACTCAATTATATTCATAACAAAAAGACGTCACTATTATACAAATAACAATCGCATGTAAAACAACGCTATTGTTAGATAATTAACCATAGCATCTTCAACTTTACTATGTTATGTGCCAGACCTATTATGACGGGCGTTGTCAGAGCACTTTTTGCAACGCTATCGAATAATGCAATAGCGTTTTTTCAAATGCTGTTAATACCCTTATTTCTTGTAGTGCTTAATTGACAAAGAATGTAGAACTAGCTGTAGGGAATGTAGACATAGCTAATGGTGATACGATTCTAGTTCACTGAATAGGGAATCTTAGACTCTTTGCTAAGAATCGTGTGGAGCTCACCACAACAAATAGTGCGCTATACAAGCATGAAGGTAGAAAGAGCATGGTATGTGATCATTGCAAGAGAATGGGCCATAACAAGGATCAGTTTTGATTTCTTCATTTACATCTTAAACCAAACAAGTACAATGATCAAAAGGCTACCACATTATTAGTAACCTTAAGTTGATAGAGAAATAAAACTAGAAGTTACTACAATAACAAACATGTTAACTCTTAGGTTAATGACTCTAGTGCTCCTCAGCACTTGTTTGGTACCCTTAAGTTTATAGGGACAATAGAACTAGCTGTAGGAAATGTAGACATTGCTAAAGGTTATAGGATTCTAGTCCAAGGAATAGGGAAACTATGACTCTTTGATAAGGATCATGTGGAGTTCAACTATGCAAATAATGTGTATTACAAGCATGATGGTAGGAAGAACATGGTGTGTGATTACTGCAAGAGAATGGTCCAAACCAAGGATAAATGTTGGATTCTCCATTTACATCTCAAACCAGACAAGTGGAACGATCAAATGGCCACCATATAATTAGTCACCTTAAGTTGATAGAAAACATAGAACTAGCAATTACTTCTCTCCCAAACTGGCCAATTCTCCTGTTAATGACTCAGGTGCTCCTCACCACTTTTCTAGTAACATTTAGTTGATTGAGAACATAGAACTAGGTGTAGGAAATGCAGACATAGCTAATGGTGATAGGATTTTAGTTCAAGGGATAGAGAATCTAAAACTCTGTGATATGAATCATGTGAAGCTCACCTCAACAAATATTGTGTTATATAAGCATGATAGTAGGAAGAGCAAGGTGTTTGATCACTACAAGACAATGGGCCACACCAAAGATAAGTGTTGGTTTCTCCATCTACATCTCAAACCAATCAACTACAAGGATCAAAAAGCCACCACATTATTAGTAATCTTGAGTTGATAGAGAATGTAGAACTAACACTTACTACTCTCAGTAAATAGTTAACTCTCTTGTTATTTACTTGTGTGCTTCTCACCACTTTTTTAGTAACCTTATGTTAAAAACAACGTAGAACTAGCTGTAGTGAATGTAGACGTAGAAAATTCTGATAGGATTCTAGTCTAGGGAATACGAAATGTAAGATTCTTTGGTAAGAATTATGTGGAGCTCACCTCATCAAATAGTGCGTTATACAAGCATGATGGTCAGAAGAGCAGGGTGTGTGATCACTGCAAGAGAATGGGATACATGAAGGATAAGTGTTGGATTCTTCATCTACATCTCTAACCACAGAAGTACAATGATCAAAAGGCTACCACATTATTAGTAACCATGAGTTGATAGAGAACATAGAACTAGTAGTTACTACACTCACAAATTGTTTAACACTTACGTTAATGACTGAGGTGCTCCTGACCAATTGTCAAGTAACCTTAAGTTGATAGAAGCTATAGAACTAGCTGTAGGGAACGTAGACATTGCTAATGGTTATAGGATTCTAGTATGAGGAATTGGGAATTTAAGACTTTTTGATAATAATCATCTGCAGCTTACCTTAGCAAATAGTGTGTTCTACAAGCATGATGGTAGGAAGATCATGGTGCGTGATCACTGCAAGAGAATGGGCAACACCAAGGATAAGTGTTGGATTCTCCATCTACATCTCAAACCAAAAAAGTGGAAGGGTGAAATGGCCACCGTATATTTAGTAACCTTAAGTTGATAGAGAACGTAGAAGCAGCCATTACTTCTCGCTCAAAATGGCAAACTCTCTTGTTATTGACTTGGGTGCTTCTCACGATTTGTTTTGTAACCGTACATTGATAACGAACGTAGAACTAGCTGTAGGGATGTAGACATAGCTAATGGTGAGAGGAATCTAGTCCAAGGAATAGGGAATCTAAGACTCTTTGGTAAGAATCATGTGGAGATTACCTAAGCAAATAATGAGTTATGTTAATAGAGAACGTAGAACTAGAACTTACTACTCTCATAAACTAGTTAACTTTTTTGGTAATGACTCAAGTTCATCTCACCACATGTTTCATAACTTTAGGTTAATTGAAAACTTAGAACTAGGTGCACGGAATGTAGTCATGACTAATGGTGATAAGATTCTAGTCCAAAGAATAGATAATATAAGATTCTTTGTTAAAAATCATGTGGAACTCACCTCAGCAAATAATGTGTTATGTAAGCATGATGGTTGGAAGAACATGGTGTATGATCACTGCAAAAGAATGGGCCACACCAAGGATGACTGTTGGATTCTCAATTTACATCTCAAACCAAACAAGTATAAGGATCAAAATGCCACCACATTATTTGTAAATGTAAGTTGATAGAGAATGAAGAACTAGCACTTACTACTCTCAGAAACAGGCTAACTCTGTTGTTATTTAATCACATGCTTCTGACCACTTGCTTAGTAACCTTAAGTTGATAGAGACTGTAGAACTAGGTGTAGGGAATGTAGACATTTCTAATGGTTATAGAATTTTAGTCCAAGGAGTAAGGAATGTAAGACTCTATGATAAGAATCTTGTGGTGCTTACCTCATCAAATAGTGTGTTTTACAAGCATGATGGTAGGAAGAACATATTGTGTGATCACTGCAAGAGCATGGGTCACACCAAGGATAAGTGTTGGATTCTCCATCTACATCTCAAACAAAAAAAGTGGTACAATCCAATGCCAACCATATAATTTGTATCTTTAAGTTGATAGAGAACGTAGAACTAGCAATTACTTCTCTCTCCAACTGCCCAACTCTCTTTTTATTGACTCGATTGCTTCTAACCACTTGTTTAGTAACCTTATGTGGATAACGAACGTAGAACTAGCTGTAGGGAATGTAGACAAAGCTAATGGTAATATGATCCCAGTCCAGGGAATAGGGAATCTAAGACTCTTTGGTAAGAATCATGTGGAGCTCACCTCAGCAAATAGTGTGTTTTGTTAATAGAGAACGTAGAACTAGAATTTTCTACTCTCATAAGCCAGTTAACTTTTTTTGTACTCACTTAGGTTCTTCTCACTACTTGTTAGGTAACATTTAGTTAATTGAAAACATAGAAGTAGATGTAGGGAGGGTAGACATAAATAATGGCGAAAGGATTCTAGTCAAAAGAATAGAAATCTAGTATTTAATCATGTAAAATTCAGCTCAGCAAATAGCATGTTATATAAGTAAGATGGTAGGAAGAGAGCATGATGTATGATCACTACAAAAAAATTGGCCACAACAAGGATAAGTGTTGGATTCTCCATCTACATCTCAAAAAACTTAGTACAAGGATCAAAAGGCAACCACAATATTAGTAACCTTAAGTCGATAGAGAACGTAGAACTAGCACTTACTACTCTCACAAACTACCTAACTCTATTGTTATTGAATCACGTGCTTCTCACAACTTTTTTTGTAACCTTAAGGTTATAAAGAACCTATAACTAACTGAAGAGAATGTAGACATAGCTAATGGTAAAAGGATTATAGTCCACGGAATAGGAAATCTAAGACTCTTTAGAAAGAATCTTGCCGAGCTCACCACATCATATGGTGCATTATACAAGCATGATGGTTGGAAGAGCATGGTGTGTGATCACTGCATGAGAATGGGCCACATCAAGAATAAGTGCTGGATTCTTCGTCTACGTCTCAAACGAAATAGTAGAATGATCAAAAGGCTACCACATTATTAGGAACCTTAAGTTGATAAAGAACATAGAATTTAGCAGTTACTCCACTCACAAACTGGCTAACTTTGAGTCTAATGACTCAGTTGCTTCTGAACACTTGTTTACTAACCTTAAGTTGAAAGAGAATGTAGAACTAGATGTAGGGAGTGTAGACATAGATAATGGTAATAGGATTATTGTACAAAGAATAGAGAATCTAATATTCTTTATTAAGAATAGTGTGGAGCTCACCTCAGCAAATGGTTTGTTATAGAAGCATGATGGTAGGAATAGCATGGTGTATGATCACTCCAAGAAAATGGGACACACCAAGGATAACTATTTGATTCTCCATCTACATCTCAAACAAACAAGTAAAAGGATCAAAAGGCCACCAGATGACTAGTAACTGTAAGTTCATTCAGAACGTAAAAATAACACTTAATACTCTCACAAACTAGCTAACTCTCTCTTTTTATTGCCTAAGGTGCTTCTTACCACTTTTTTAGTAACCTTAACTTTATAGAGAACGTAGAACTAGATATAGGGAATGTAGACATACCTAATGGCGATAGGATTGCAGTACAAGGAATGAGAAATCTAAGACTCTTTCATAAGAATCATGTGCAGCTCACGTGAGAAAATAGTTTGTTACACAAGCATGATCGTTAGAAGAGAATGGTGTGTTATCACTACAAGAAAATGAGCCATATCAAGGATAAGTATTCGATTCTCAATCTACAGCTCAAACCAAACAAGTACAAGAATCAAAAGGCGACCACTTTATTAGTAACCTTAAATTTATAGAGAACATAGAACTAGCACGTACTGCTCTCAAAAATTGGCTATTCATGTGCTTCTCACCACTTATTTAGTAACCTTAAGTTGATAAAGAATGTAAAACTAGCTAGAGGGAATGTAATTACAGCTAATGGTGATAAGATTCTAGTCAAAGGAATAGGGAATCTATGATGCTTTGGTAATAATAGTTTGGAGCTTACCTCATCAAATAGTGTGTTAAGTTGATAAAGAATGTAGAACTAGCACTTACTACTCTCACAAACAAGTTAACTCTTTTATTATTGACTCAGGTGCTTCTCACCACTTGTTTACTATCCTTAAGTTGATAGAGAATGTAGAACTAGCTGCAGGGACTGTAGACAAAGCTAATGGCGATAGGATTCTAGCTCAAAAGAATAGAAAATCAAAGAATCTTTGATAAGATTCGTGTGGAGCTCACCTCAGCAAATAATGTGTTAAGCAAGATGGTAAGAAGAGCAGTGTGTGTGATCATTGCAAGAGAATTAGCCACACGAAGGATAAGTATTTGATTCTCCATCTACATCTCAAACAAGCGGAAGTATCAAAAGGACACCACATGATTAGTAACCTTAAGTTAATAAAGAACGTAGAACTAGCACTTACAACTCTGACAAACCCGCTAACTCTCTTGTTATCTACTTAGGTGCTTTTACCGCTCGTTTATTAATCTTAAATTGATAGAGAACGTACAACAAGTTGTAGGGAATTAGGCATAGCCAATGGTGATATGATTCTAGTCCAAGGACTTGAGAATCTATGATTCTTTGATAAGAATTGTGTGGAGGTGACCTTAATAAATAGTGTGTTATACAAGAATAATGGTAGGAAGAGCATGTTGTGTGATCACTACATGAGAATGGGCCATACAAAAGATAAGTCTTTGATTCTCCATCGACATCTCAAACCAAAGAAGTCGAAGGATCAATAGGCCACCACATGACTAGAAACCTTAAGTTGATTAAGAACATAAAACTAGCACTTACTACTCTCTATAAGTGGCTAACTCTCTTATAATTTCTTCATGTGCTACTCACCACTTGTTTAGTAACCTCTAGTTGCTAGGTAACGTAGAACTAGATATAGGCAATGCAAACATAGGTAACAGTGATAGGATTCTTGATATACCTCTATTTTACTAGTTTTGAGCTCATTACATGCCTACTTTTGAGGTTTATGTATGAGTTTTGTGTCACTCTCATGTGGAAAACATAGGAACTTAAATTGTTGGTATTGGATTCTCGCTTAGATGGTTTTGGAGCATTACATGATATTTCACGGAGAAGGGATATGATCGACCGATCAATATCTTGAGCGATCTATCAAGCCTTCTTGCCAGAACAACGCTCAATCTCACAATCGACCTAACGTATTGGAAGATCAATCACACAAGTCCACGATCCAATGATCAGCACCTTGATCGATCTATCAACGAGCACCAAAGCAAATACCTGATTTACCTTTTTTGCACCTAGATCTTAGGACATATAAATACTTCTATTTAATATTTGTTTTGGACATCGCTCATTATTCAGAGAGAACTTTTGAGTTATTTTATAAGCTAGAGAGAAAGAGAATTCATCATTGAGAAGAATCTCTAACCCTCAATTTTATAACTTTTTGCAATTCATGTTTATTTCCATTATGTCTTTGGTTTCTAGCGATTTAGGAACCGATGATTAGTGACAAATAGAGTCGAATTTAATAAGAATATTCTCCATCTAATCTTGTTCTTAAAGCTTAGAATAGCCTAATCAACTAATCTATGAACTTAGGTTGTTAGCTCTCCAAAAGCTTGCTAGGAATCTGAACTAGATTAGATAAGCAATCAATGCTTGACCGCAATATCTGATGTTTAGGTTGATTGTGGATAGTTGAACCTACTTGTTTAATGCCTGTTTAAAATTAGTTAGGAGCTCTGAATTGTCGAGTAGAGTCTCGAGTACTACGAGAGTAGATTCGTTAGACCTTTCTGTTCAAGTTGAGAATTGAGCCTAAGTAATACTCTGAATAGTTTCCCTAGTTAGATTTCTACTTCCCGATGAATACCATATGCCTGGTACTTTTATTATATAGTTGTACATCGTTTAAAGTTACTTGTTTATCTCTAGAATTTTGATTAGTATAGCTTGAGAAATATAGTTGACGATCAAAATTGCAATGCTTGGTTCCTTGAGGATTCAATCCCTATAGTACTACTAATTCATTGATGTGCACTTGAAATAGATTGCTTAGGGTTAAAACCTGATCCACATCAAGTTTTTGGCGCCGTTCCCGAGGATCCAATTGGTTGCCTTTTGATTAAAATTTGCTTTCAAGTCTATACATTTTTACTTACGTTTTGTTTTGTGTTTTGTTTTTAGTTTTTGTTTCAGGTTTATGCACCGAAGAAGTCAAGGTTCAGATAATCTACTTGGTTTGAATAACGAAGAACTTGCTAGTGTTGAAAGAGAAAATTGCAGAGCAAAAGCAATGAATCAGGAGAACCAGCAAAATCCTCAGGATTGTGAGACTCAGCTAGCTGTTTGGAGAAACGTGGATGTTCAGCAAACGGTTGAACAGTTGCAGAGAGATTTATCTATGCTTAGGAGGGAGCAAGAACAGCCTCCACGTCTATATGTGATATGGGTACACCGCACACATACTGACAGAATAGGTCGGCTATTCGACCTCCACCTATGTAGAGGCAAGACTATGAGATCAAGCCTCAGCTGATTGGATTAGTGAAGCAATATGTCTTCAATGGTCTACCAGGAGAGAACCCGGTGGATCACATCAAAAACTTTGAAGACATGTGCAGTACCACGAGCTTGAATGGTGCAGACTATGTGAAGTGTAAGTTGTTTCACCATTTTCTTTTTGACAAAGCTTCTAGGTGGTTGTGATCCTTGCCTCCAGGTTAATTGACCACATGGGCTGAAGTTAGGGCTGCCTTCTTGGATCACTTCTATACTAAGTCAAGGACTGCATCACTAAGAAGCAATATTTCAGCGTTTCAGCAACGTCCTAGTGAGTCTTTGAATGAAGCTCGGGAGAGATTAAAAGAGTACAAACGAGATTTCCCCCATCATGGTTATTCGGATAAGCAACTACTTAATACATTCTATGGAGGAGTCGATTGGGAGTATAAGAACTCTTTGAATGCTACTAGCAATGGAGACTTCA
>OVBA01005968.1:0-18267 GCA_900406435.1 Lepidium aucheri
ATTTATATATTCAAATCAAGTATAGTAACTTTTCATCTCTTTTATTGTTAACAAATTTAGACCTTATCTCAAATAAATACATTAATAGTAGCATGTGTGGTTTTATATTAAAATTTTGTCAAAAATTTTGCAATTTTTTTGTTTTTGTAATCTAAATTCAAAATTTGAGAAAAATATAAACTATAAAACACAATTTGTCATCAACTTCAATCATATGTGGATATAGAATTTGGAAAAATATAATTTCAATTTTAGTATGTAAAGATTTAAACGTCTGTAAATATAATTTAAATGACTTAAATATTACTTTGTTTTTATAAAAATACTAATCATGAAAGATCAATAAAAATAAGTTTAATTATAGAGGTTAAATTGTTTTAAGTACTAAATTTAATGTCAATAGAATTTAATTTCAATATTCTTTTTTTAAAAGTAAATGAGTTTAGTGTCAATACTCACAACATTTCAATATCAAATCGAGACTAATACCTTTTTCCCTTCTATATTGTTTAAAAATTTAGTTTTTTTTATAAAAATAATACATAATTAGATGTATTGTTTAAAATATTATAGTTGTAATCACATATAGAAAACACATTTGTAATGAATTTTAATTTCTATATGTGGATACCAAAATTAGAAAGTACATTGACAAATATAAAATGAATGTTTTCATATTAGATTTTTTAATTACAAATGTTTGAAAATGTTTAATACTAAATTAATATATGTATATTAAAATTTATTATTTATTTTGAATTGCGGTTTAAAAATTATTATAGATATTTAAATTATGGTTTAAATTAAGAAGTATTGAGTATATAATTTGTTTACAATTATGGTTTTAAATTTAGAGGTACAAAATTTATCATATATTTTAATTATGGTTTAATAGGTTTTAAAAGGTGGATTGATGATGTGAATGATGATGTGGCTTCATGAGAAGAGAGGAGGATTCTACTTTATATATATAGATTATCCAATAACTATTAGTATATGTGATAATAAAAATGTATTTAATCTTTAAAAAATTTATATTACAATTTTAACCTTTAACTAGTTTTTTACCTCGTTAAAATACTTAACCGATAATTATTATTTTATCTACTAATTATCTAGAAACTGATAACTTGTTTCTTATCAGTTAAACTAATTCTCTATCTCTATTTTGGAGGTGAAATATCATTAATAGGTAAATACAAATTATGACATCTAATAAAAATAGAAAACTATAATAATAGATTTTTTCTTCCAGATTTTTTTTTTCATGACAAACCAAGCATTAAATGCCTTGATTCTGAATATTTTGGTGTGAGACAACCATATGAGACAATATATTGGTGTGGGTCAACCATAAGGGTTACTCATGCTATCTACACACCCACTTGACTTCACTCACCTAATTTAAAACTATAGTCTCATTCTCACCTAATTTCTATAAGCTTTTGTATTATTCACCTAATTTATTATAAAATATTTAGTCAAATTCATGACTATTTTAAGATTTTTCGTAACTATGACTTATTCCTTGTTATAGAATATTTTTTTGGCTCAAGGTAAACAGAGTCGAACCCTCATTAATGCGAGAAAAGCAAATTTTATGGATTTAATATTTCATTTCCTAGAAGAAAAATCTTTGTTTTGAAAGTTGAAAACTTTTTTCTTTGACTAAGTATATATCATATGGTAAGATAAAATAATAAGTCTTTTGAAATAAAACATTTAAACAATTTAACCTATTTCGAAGAAATTATGTAACAGAACCGATGTTGAAATGCAATAATTGGTGAGAACGTAATTTATTGATGCTTCATGCATCTCTGTAAATAGATCATGAGAGGTCTTTTGTTATGACAATGTAACAAGGTGAACCATAATGGCTTTAATACATCATATTTAGTATTTCTTCTTATGTATTTGCATGTATTTTGACTAGATATAGGTGTCTCATTTAATTGCAGACATTTTATAACATTTGCATATGTTTTAGAGTCTCAATAGCTTCATTTGCACACTTTGCATTTGCTTGCACAAATTAGAGCATCTGGGATGTTGTGGAGACTTCGGGACAGAATGATCAGCTTTGATGCAGCAACATAAGTATTGGGACGCATTTGGAGTCAAATGGGAACAAATGATGGACAGAACATAACCAACATGATGTGACCACTCGAGCTCGATGTCGATGTGATTCAAGGCAATCCCGCTTCAAGCTCGTGGTCGAGCCAATACTGCATTGTCCAGGTTAATTGCTACATTCGAGCTTGAGGTCGGGTCGATTCCTGTTACCAACCAACTCGATGGACCACTTCAACACATGGGCCGAATTGAGTCTGAGCTTGACCACTCAATGGGCCACTTCAGCAAATAGGCCGAATTGAACCTGAGCTTGACCACTCGATGGGCCGCTATAGATGGACTGAATTATTTTAAGTTTTATGAGGTAGCACTATAAGTATTCTTGGTTGTTACCACAAACGGAAATCCTAGTTTTTGCCTCTTTTGTGCAAAAGCCGTTATTTCACTTTGTTATTTCAAAGAAAACTTTCTTATTATGATTTTCTAATGCAATTTTTGTTTTCTTTGAATCTTGTTCATAATCTCATTTTTAGTTTATTTGCTGATGTTGCCTACTGTTATTTTTGTAGTTTTTGTTTACTTCATGATTTCTAAGTAGACCATATAAAGTTCTTTAGGATGGGTTAGATTAGTGAAGATCTTAGGTTTTAAAGGTTGCTGAAAAGTATAATAGCTTAGATCTTTTCAGATTTGGTGTTCTTAATGCTTATTTTATCTTGGCCATTTGAATTTTGTTCTTAGACATTCTTGCACTTGATAGTTGTTTGATTGAATGTCTGGTCGAACCAACTTTAGAGATTCACACCCTTAGCTCGAGGGATCAAATATCTAAGATGTTTATAAGCTGGATTAAGTTGGCTCTACACGCCAGTTAGGTTGTTAGATACATGTGAGAATAGAGTCTACCGATAGCCACACTGAGATTATTTGCTACGAGAGTGGATTCAATAGTTTATGAACTTATTGCTGATGTACCTCATTTTTATCGGTTTTTAACTCATGTTTTCCATGGTTTTATTGAGTCAAAGTACGTGTTTTAGAGTCTTTTTAGGCTATATATCACTTTGGGAGAAGATGAGCTGTTTTGAGTGAAAACGAGCATATGGAGATGCATAATCATGCAGAAGCGTCAGAATTTTGGCTTCCTTTGAAAGACTTCCCACCGTTAGATCAAGCTGAAATTTGGACACAAGATAACCACATGAGTTCGCTTTCACTTCGAGGTGGTTTAAGGCAAATTGTACAACCAGTTAGGAAGAGATGATGATTTTACCAAAAATATGTCATTCTAGACGAGAACAGACATGATTGACCAATCCGCTCCTAGATCAACCTGATATAATTACCGCACAACCTGCAGATGAACCTATCCATCCTAATCGACCAATCTGACCCTGTTCTGTGGGAAAACCCTACTATTTCTATATTTCACCCGGTTTAATTTAGATTTTTACCAGAATGAGTTTGACCTATAAAAACTAGGTCTAACCACCTTTTAGAACAACCCTTCTTTTCACTTTTCAACAACCACTTTTAATTTTGTTCTTGTAACCTCTAGGGAGAATATTTCATCCTCCACAAATCTTTGGAGAAGATTTCTTAACCCTTTTCTGTTTTAATTCAGTTTATCATTATGTTTATCTATTATTCTTTTTTGTTTGTTCTTTCGGCTATGTTTGAGTAGTTTATCAATCAGGTTTAGATTTTTCTAGGGATTTAGAGAATCAATGAATTAGGAACAAATTGGGTTTGATCTTAAGTGTTATCCATCTATGGTTGTTCTTAATGCTTAGGTTAGACTAGCTACCTAGCTTATGATCATAGGTTATTAAACTCACTAAAAGTGCTTGTTAGATGCCAGAAAGAACGTAGATGAGCAATTATTCCTTAACCAACGAAAGCTAATGTTAAGGCTAATTGTGGACTTATCAGACCTAATCGATAATATCGGTTTAGATCTCTAGGACCAAATGACAGTATAAGATTCTAGGTTGCTAGATATAGTAGTCAACGCCACTATAGTTGGTTTCCTATATTTCTGTGTCTGAGTCAAGAATTGGTTGAATGTGTGCCCTGAATAGTTTCTTGACTCGATTCATTACTTCTTGATGAATTCCCTATGCCTGATGTTTTTTTATGTATTGATTTCACATCGTTTATTACTTTTTTTTGTTTCATTTCCATCACAACCACCATATTGTTTCATCTTAGCTTAAGTTTGGTTTAAAGATTGATAGTGTAACCATTAATTTTCATGGATTTGATCCCTAAGTACTATTTTGTTTGTTGTGCACTTGTAGTAGAATTTTAGGGTTAAAACCTGAGTGAATCAAGTTTTTGACGCCATTGCCAGGGACCAATTCTATTGCCTTTTGATCTAAGACTGAAATTTAATCTAAGATTTTCTTTACTAACTATTTTTATTGTACTTTCTTCTTAGAATCAAGTGTAACTAAAATGAAAGCAAGCTATTGACCATGAATTACAAGGCTAGATTGATTGATTGGTCATACAATTACTGGTCATACAATGATCAGTCATATAATGACTACTTACATAACGAGTAGATGCGTGAACAATGTTTCCAAGATGAAAAATTGTAAAGAGGAAACTTCTGATCAGAGTGAGCTTATGGCTATGTTGATCTCATCTTTCCATCTAATGCATTTGTTCCTCAAAGTGATTCGAACTCAAATAAACATCTTAGAAAATATTTTACGTTTGTGGTAGCTTGCTTTGACGAACATGTGGTTCTGCTAGTATGGGAAATTGCCTTTCTTCTCTAGTATGTTGTCTATTGTTAAAACAGGAGGAGTACCAAAGGTGTATTGGCTCAATCTTTCGATCCTCATGACTATCATCTGAGACCAAAGTCAAGCTAATGATTTTAAAATAGTGTTAAGTGGGAGGAAACCCACTAGTAGGTACTTTTCAATGTATTTTTTGTTTTTTTTGTTCTTTGTTTTTGCTTTCGTCTGTTTCAGGTAAGAAAAGCTGGGCCAGCGGCTCAGATCGATCGGTCCAGTTCTGGATCGATCAATCCATAGGAATACAATAGATTAGCGCACGATCTGGTGATTGCCCAAGGCACTGGAGATCGATTGATCCACTGACAATATGCATTTGCGCATGACCTGTCGATCGACCTCATCATTATGGATCGATCGATCTAGCTCTCCGAGAACTTGAGATCGATCGTTCCACTTAGAGATTGATCGATCTGAATGCTCAGGTTTGTTTCACTTCTCCATTATCTCCCTTTATGTTCCTATGATATTTTTTCGTAATCTGTACTTCCTTCATATTTATTTTCAAACTGAGATGGTTTGAAGTAAGTTTGGGGGAGTACACTTATGGTGACTAATGCATTTTGTTTCTTTTGTTTTCTTTTTGAGAACTTTTTGTGTTTTTCTTGAGTCGGTATGCTTTTTATTGAGTTTATAAACCGATTGTAGGGACTATGATTTATGAGGTTTATTGCATTGTCATTAACTATGTACCATTGGCTCAATCCTGTCAAGAATTGAATGACTATTAGAAAACCCAGAGACTACGAAACTTTGTAGCACTACCCATATCCTCTTGGGTATTCAAAGAATCTCATGCTGGTTTCACACCTAACCTGACTTATTTTTCTTGCCAAGGGGGTTGGTATGCATCAGATCGGTTTCTCTTTCAATCCTTAAAGATGTATCTGTGTGAGTAGTTCCCCTCTTTTAATCATTTCAAGTATTTGTGGTCAATCTAAAATAACTATACAACAAAGTAGTATGCACTGTTAGTAAGCTTAGGGGAAAAGACTTCAATGACACTACCCTTGCTTAAGTAATGTAGTAGGCTGAGGAAAACTTCAATGATCCTGCCAATATTGGTAGGCTAAGGTAAACTCCAATGAAGCTGCCTTTTGCTCAAGTGATGTTAGTAGACTGAGAAGAAATCCAATGAAGATACTCTCGCTTACACCCTTTGAGTTGCTAAAGAATTAACCAAATGAAAATTTTGGGATGGGTTGCAATGAAAATAAAATGAGAAGAAATGAACCACATAGAAGGCAGTCTTAAGGCTGGAAAAGAAACCATGTATCCTTTGATTGATATCCCCTTGATGAAGACCGCATCTAAGAAGTTGGTGTGGTGCATTCGGATCACTCATTTGGATTGTGGAGTTCCATTGGGACAATTGCTAAGTCTAAGGGAAATACAAGGTGGTATAGGTTCTTTCAGTTAAGTTTAGTGTACTTTATGAAGGAATTAATTTGCAGTATTCTAATGACGAATGAGTTGTTTTGATTGCCCTTTTCTTTTCTGTATTTGCTTGCTTGAGGACAAGCAATTGCCTAGAGTTCCACTCCAATTGAGTTTTATTAAGTAACCTACTAGTTTAAGTAATCCACTAATTCATGATTCCCACTCCTCAGAAACCCACTTTCTTATCTGTTTGATTAGCACTCTGTCTTTGCTTTATTCTTAGTTTTCATTGGAAATCTGCTCTCTTTTCTTTCTAGTGTGCGAATTATATTTTTTTGTTATGTTCAACTACTGTTTTATTCTTGCTTAACTTGTTTATTTAGATTGATAGATAACTAAACCGTTATTGATTAGCTTGAATTAGATTATTCCAATCTTATCATGATTGCTAGCAGTTGCAATCGATTAGATTGACACCTAAAGTACTGTAATGACCATGATAGTGCATAGGGATAATTGGTAGTGAAAATCTGGTTATCAATGTTGCGCCATTGCCATTTGGGTGTTTAGGACGCTAAATTTAGGGTTTCAAATAATATGAGTTCAAGTTCTTTTGTTTCATGTTGATAACTCACTTGTGGTTACCTTTGCCGTTTTGTTTCATGTGCGTTCGCTATCTTGTCATAGGCTCAACCCTACTGCTCTAGTTGAGTGAAGTGTTGTATGTGTACATGTTCAGTTAAAACTTCCTCTGTTTTCTGGACAACATTGATCAGCTTCCGCATTAGTTGAGAGAGCAAAGAAGTCCTCTCCATTCTGAACACAAAACTTAGTGGGAATGGATTCGCCACAATGCACGAACACATACCCACTTCCTATGCATGGACCTTATCAGAGGAGGCTAAGAACAATTGGTGCAGGAGATGCACCAAACAGCCACACCCACCGTCATGGGGTTGTTCATCCCGCTATTTAGAACAACAACTTAGAGATCAAGAGAAGTCTCATTTCCATGATTGAGGGTAACAAGTTCTATGGACTAGCTTCTTAAGACCCTCTTGATCACCTTGATGAATTTGAAAGGTTGTGTGGGCTGTCTAAGATCATTGGAGTAAGTGAGGATGCTTTTTTAAGCTGAGGCTATTCCCATTCTCTCTTGGGAAAATCAAACATATGAGAGAAGCATTAGCCCTAGGGAACCATTACTTCATGGGATGAGTGCAACAAGGTTTTTTTTGCTAAGTTCTTCTCCAATTCCAAAACTACAAAGCTCCGCAATGCAATTTATGGGTTAGTGCAATAGAATTCTGAATCCTTCTTTGAAGCTTGGGATCATTTCAAGACTTATTAATTACAGTGCCCTCCTCATGGTTTCAGCACATAATCTCTATTTAGCACCCTCTACAGAGGTGTTCACCCTATGTTTCGAATACTCTTGGACACATCAAGTAACAAGAATTTCCTTAACAAGGATGTTGATGATGGCTGGGAGTTAGTAGAAAATCTTGCTCAAGCAAATGGCCAATACAACTGATACATGGTTAATTATACCAATTTAACCTCTCATGCATATCGTATCGATGTAGCACTTAAGGATCGAATCCACAAAGACCAATGGTTACACTATTAATCTTTAGACAAAACTTTAGCTAAGACAATTCAAACAATATGGGAACGAAACACTAAAAAGAAAATAATGATATGAACTTAATAAATTAAAAGCATCAGGCAATGGGAGTAGGGAATCGAAATCAGGAAACAATTCAAAGGAATGCTTTAAACCAATTCTCGACTTAAACATAGAATTCTAGCAAACCCACTGTCGTGGTGCCTACTACTCTATTTAACAACCTAACAATCCTAACTGTCGTTGGTCCTAGAAATGCAAAAATGTATTATCGATTAGGTCTAATATTTCCACAACTAGCCTTAATATCAACTTTCGTGGTTAAGGACTAGTTGGTCATCTACACTAGTTCATGTGCTTAACAGGCTTTTGGAAAGTTAAACATCCTAGAATCATAGACTAGGTGATCAAGCTAATCTAAGCATTACACACAGTTATAGATGGATAAATCTAATAATCCAACCCTATTTATCCCTAATCATTGATTCCTAAATCCCTAGAAAATCATAAACTTCATTGGAAAACTACTCAGATATAGAAGAAAGAACAAACAATGAAGAAGAATAGATTAACATAATTAATATAGAAAAAGGTTCAGAAATCTTCTCTAAAGAGTTGTGGAGGCTGAGTTCTTCTCCTCAAAGGTTACAAGAACCAAAACTAAAAGGTGGTTATCGAAAAGTAAAAGTTTGCTCACAAAAACCCTCAAAAACCTAGTTTAAATAGGCTAAAAATGCGTCTAGTACAAAATAAAGAAAATCTAGTTTTCTAATGCAGATCCATGGATCGGTCGGTCTGGGTGAAGTCGATCGATCAACAGGTATAACGGTTGATCTTGATCTTGGCAGGTCAATCTTCAGATCGGGTGCTTATTCTGGTGGCGCGGAGAATGACCTACCTTCGATAAAATCATCATATATTCCTAACCGTTTGTCTGATTTCCCTCAAACCACCTCCAAATGAAAGGTAACTCATGCGGCTATCTTCTGTCTACATTTCAGCTCGACCCAATGGTAGGAAGGCTTTTAAATGAATCCAAATTTCTGAAAATTCTCCATTCTGCATGATTCTACATCTCCAAACTGGATAAATACACTGTCTATCAACTCCGTTAAACTTAATCATTTGCTTGTCCCTAAGCAAACACAAAAACCAAGAATGAGAAAGAAGTTTGAAAACGTGGGAAATCCTTTCCCCCTCCCCCAGACTTAGCTTCTTGCTTGTCTTCAAGCAAGTAAAGACTTAAAAAAGGTTTGAAAACACGGGAACTCCTTCCGTCCTAAGAACACCACAAAAACAATCGCTTTAGTAAGCCACATGAAAACATACCAAGCAGAATTGAGACCACCTTATACTTTCCTCAGACATTACATTTGTCCCAAGCAAACTCCACAATCCAAACAAGAAATCCAAATTCACCATACCGACCTCTTAAAGTATCCAAGTGTAGTATCACCAAGAGAATATCGATCAAAAGACACATTCTTCTTCAGCCATAACCTAAATACAAAAACTATCTTCTCTATGGTTCATTTCCTCACATTTCATTCACTTGGCAGTCGATTTCTCTCTACTTACCTAGGGTATCATTTTATTTTTTCTATTGGTTGCGTAACCAATTTCTCCCTACTTACCTAGGGTATTATTGTATTTTTTATTGGTTGGTTCTCTAGCAACACAAAGAATATGGGCAAGAGTAGCATCATTGGGATTTTCCTCAGTTTACTAACATTGCATCCAACTTTATTTTATAGTTACTTCATAGATAACACATTCAGCACAAACACTTTGAAATGATTAAGAGAGGGGAACCATACTCACACAGATAAGTCTTTTAGGACTAAAGAGAGGAATCAGATCTGATGCATACCAATCCCCTTGACAAGAAGATTAAGTCAGATTAAAGGTGAAGTCGGCATGAGATTCTTTGAACACCCGAAAAGATATGGGTAACGGTGAGAAGTTGACAATCTCTAGGTTTTCCAATAGTCATAGATATTTGTCAAGCTTGAAACACTGGTCACTTAAAATCATAAAAATATGGTTATTCCTCAAAAATTATAGTTCCTTACAATAATTTTGACTTAATAAAACAAAAATTGACTCAAGAAAAATAACAAAAAGACTAAAAAAGAAAACAAAAAAAACGTGTTAGTCAACACAAGTGTATTCCCCCATACTTACTTCACACCGTCCTGGTGTGAAAATAAATTTGAAAAAAGTACAACTTACACAAAAATATCGTAGGAACATAAAGAGAGACAATGGAGAACTGAAACGAACTTGAGCATTCATATCGATCGATCTCAATTGCTCGGAGAGATGGATCGATCAATCCTGAATATTGAGGTCGATCGACAGGTCATGCGCAAAGTCAAATTGTCCCCTGGATTGATCGATCGCTCATGGTGAGGTCGACCGCCAAATCGTGCGCTAATGCATATCATCAGTGGATCGATCAATCTCTTATCCTTTGGGCAACCATCATATCGTGCGATAATCCCCTTTTTCCTGTGGATTGATCGATTTTGAAGTGGATCGATCGATCTCAGTATCTCGGCCAGATTTCGCTTACCTGAAACAGACGAAAATAAAAACAAAAACAAGAAAAACATAAATGAAAAATGCAGAAAATGAAAAGTACCTACTAGTGGGTTACCTCCCACTCAGCGCTTGTTCATAGTCGTTAGCTTGACTTTGGTCTCAGATGATAATCATAAGAATCAAAAGATTGAGCCAATGCACTTTTCATCCTCCTCGTGTTTTCAAAATAGACAATATACCAAAGCAGAAAGGTAATTGTCCATAATGGCAGAGCCATATTTCATCAAATCAAGTTACCACAATTGCAAGATAGTTCCTAAGATGTTCCTTGGAGTTCAAATCACATGGATTATGAAATGCATTTGCTGGAAAGATGAAGTCAATCTCAAGACTAGTTGAGTTTACTTGTTTAACATTTTCAACTACAACCTTCTCCTGAACCTTCCCTTCAGCAATCCAGTTCTCATATTCAGCTTCATCTTCAAAGAGGAGTCTAGTAATCTCCTCTATTGCTTCTCATTTTCATCAAACGGTGTCCATTATATGACTCATCTTGGAAATATTTTTAACAAGTGCATTGATCAATGTCTGCTCCATCTTAGGACCAATCAATGTAAGGTTTCATAGTCAGCAACTTGCTTTCATGTTAGACACACATGATTCAAAAAAAAAGTCAAAAAAAAATATTAGTAATAAAATCTTAGATTAAAATTCAATCCTATATTAAAAGGCAACACAATTGGTCTCTGGGAACAACACCAAAATTGATAAAAGGTTAATAATACCAATTTAACCTCTTGTGCAGATCGTATCGATGTAACACTTAAGGATCGAATCCACGAAGACCAATGGTTATATTATCAATCTTTAGACAAAACTTAAGCTAAGAGAATTCAAACAATGATGGGAACGAAACAAAAAAAGGAAATAATGATATGAAATTAATAAATAAAAAGCAACAGACACAGGGAATTCATTAAGAAGCAGAGAATCCAAATTAAGAAACTATTCAGGACATGCTTCAAACCAATTCTTGACTTAAACATAGAATTCTAGCAAACCCACTATCGTGGTGCCTACTACTCTATTTAACAACCTAACAATCTTAACTGTCGTTGCTCCTACAGATGTAAACATTCATTAGCGGTTAGGTCAAATATTTCCACAAGTAGCCTTAACATCAACTTTCGTGGTTAAGGACTAGTTGCTCATCTACACTAGTTAAGGTGCTTAACACGCTTTTGGAAAGTTAAACATCCTAGAATCATAGACTATGTGATCAAGCTAGTTTAAGCATCACACACAGTTATAGATGGAGAACTCTAATAATCAAACTCTATGTATCCCTAATCATTGATTCCTAAATCCCTTGAAAACTCTAAACCTGATTGGAAAACTACTCAGACATAGCAAAAAGAACAAACAATAAAGAAGAATAGATTAACATAATTAAAATAGAAAAGGGTTAAGAAATCTTCTCCAAAGAGTTTTGGAGGCTAAGATCTTCTGCCTAAAGGTTACAAGAACCAAAACTAAAAGGTGGCTATCAAAAAGTAAAAGTCTACTCCCAGAAACCCTTAAAAACCTAGTTTAAATAGGCTAAAATGCGTCTGGTACAAAATAAGGAAAATCTGGTTTTTTGGTGCAGATCCGTGGGTTGGTCGATCTGGTTGCAAATCGAACGATCAACAGGTAGAACGGTCGATCTTGATCTTAGCAGGTCGATCCTCAGATCGGGCACATCTTCTGGTGACGTGGAGAATGACCTATCTTTAGTAAAATCATCATATCTTGCTAACCGCTTGTCCGATTACGCTTAAACCAACTCCAACTGAAAGATAACTCACGTGGCTATCTTGTGTCCAAATTGCAGCTAGATCCAACGGTGGCAACGCTTTCAAAGTAATCCAAACTTCTGGTACTTCTGCATGGTTCTGCATCTCCATATACTTATTTTCATTTCAAACAGCTCATCTTCTCCAAATGTAACATATGACCTGAAAAGACTCGATAAAGGACTAGAAGACTCTAAAACTCATACTTTAACTTGATAAAACCACAGAAAAAGGGATAAAAACCGATAAAAACACCGTTTATCAACAACAAAGATTTTGATAGGAGTGTGTGCGGTAAAGCTGATTCAGATTTGGTTAGTAAGAAGGAGATAAAGACTCTGAATGAGAAATTTGATAAGCTTCTCATGGTACTCTATAAACAAGTGCACTTACTGTGTGAAGAAGAACCTGTTCAAGAAGAGGATGATGATTAGGTTGAAGAGGTTAGTTTTGTGTAGAATCAAAGAGGAGGTTACAAACAATACAATAACTACCAGCAGAACCCAAACCTCTCCTACAGGAACACCGACGTTGAACCCCCAAGACCAAATCTATCCATCTAAACCCAACCGGTTTAGACCAAAGCTTATGAAAAGGGTTCAGAATTCTTCTCTAAGGTGTAGAGAATGAAATCTTCTCCCAAAAGCTTACAAGAATCAAAAGAAAATTTGGCTCTCAAAATTCCAAGTATGTCTCTAAAAACTCCAAAAACCTAATTAAAAAGGGTAAAAACGCTTCTCATGCAAAATAAGTAAACCGGATGGAAATTAGGAAAATCTTGTTCTTCTTCGCAATGGCTCGTGGATCGTTTGGTCCAGGTGGAGTTTGATCGGTCCACTGTTAAATGATCGATCTCAGATCACGCTGGTCGTTCTTTACATCGTACACGGATTTCTTCTTAGAGGTTCGAACAATCGAGCTTGATGTAGATCAATCGATCTTTGCTTCAGAACGGCTGTGCGAAGTAGCTGCTCGATCCTTTAATTGTACACGTCTTCTGGTAATAATAGGATAGATCGATCAAGGTAGGGATTGATCGATCTCAACGTCCAAAACGCCAAGAATGATTTTTTTACTCTAATCTATGTTTTGAATGCTTAGTTCCATCATAACTCGTTTTGTACCTGAAAAGACTCTAAAAAACTAACAAAGACTAAAAATAGCTAATGAAAATGTCAGTTAAAGACCATCAAAATAAGATACATCAGCTCTCCAAAAGAGAGTTCCATTAAATGGTTTGTACCTCTTCCTCAGAGGATATATGGACCTCGGCTCAAGAACCTTTTGGTCATTAAAAAAATCATGAACTAAAAACTTTGGATTGTGGCTCAATGATATTCATGAATGTCTATAACTCTTGATATCTATTAAATTTGGAAAGGGAGAGTTACTCAATTTTTATCTCAATTATATGATATAGGTAGTGATATGGGTCCGGAATATATACTCCACCATCAGGATCATGTGGAGCTTCTAGTGCCAAATACGATTATTCTTCACAAGTACTAGCCAAGAGATCACCACCATGTCGACGTCCTCGACTCCAAAACAAAGAAGATGTAACTCACACCCATCACCTTGAATAATAGGAACTATTCTTTATCCATACGTAATGTTGTTTGATGATTTTCGAAGTAGGGCCTATTGATCCGACGTTATCAAAGGTTTTATTCCAGATTATGGTTTTTTTTTCTCTTCAAATGTATATATGTATATTTAAACACCTACACAATATTAGATCTCTCATTTCGCATCATCAAAAGAATTGATTAAGAGATTTCACACAAAAAGAAATAGAAAAATGAGGTGATATTTTGAAGAGAGCTTCATCAAAAATGCCATATGGATTTGCAAAATTATGAGAAATGCCCTGGTACTGTTCGCCTCATTATCCATGTCTATGTTTTATATTTTTGGGTGAAAAAGATCAAATTGTCTCTTGATTTTGGAGAGAAAGGCACGGTGTACAGAATGACGCGGAGGATATGTCCATGTCCATAGATAGGAAGCTGAACATGCTCATGTAATATTAGAAAATTATGCCAATATGAGACATATGTCCATTTCCATTTGAATGAAAGTGGACATGTCCATGCTCATGTCCATTTGAATGAAATTGTACATGGCCTTATTAGACATATGTCCATGTCCATGTAAATGAAAATTGTACATGTCCATATACTACTGAGTTATTATATATGGTCATATGATACATATGTTCATGTCCATGTAAATAAAATTATATATGTCCATGTATTATTGGTTAATCGTAGCCATATGAGATATATGTTCATGTCCATTTAAATATGAGACATATGTACATGACCATTTAAATATGAGATGTCTAGAGCGCGGGAGACAAATAGGTAAAATAAATGATGATTATGTCTATGTCTAGTTCGCACGGGGCATTTTTTGTGAAGGTAAACAGTACCAGTGCATTTTGGATGATTTTGTAAAGGCTTAACACATTTTTCATAATTTTCTCTATTTTGAATCTCTCTCGTTTCTTTTTAGTAAATTTTTGTTTGTAAATTAATGCATAGTAATATAATTTATGTAAGAAAAGGCCTGATATTCATAGTTTGGGTTAAATATATTATTTTTTCTTTTGATATGGCTCATATTTCGTGGACTATACATGTACTATTGTTAAACTACGATTACAAATTTATAGAATTAAATTTGTGTTTACTATAATTTTGTTAGTCAAACTGTTAAAGTGAGTAAAAGTTTTAAAGAAACGATATTTTCGTGCCCGAATTACGGCTCATTGTTGAAATGAGTTTTTTTGTGATTATTTATAAATTTTGTGTAGTTTTTCTAAGTTAAAAATATCTTATTTCTGGCTATAGTAATTAAGGAGAATTGGTGAAATAACCTAAATCCACAATTTAATTGAGTATATAGCATATGTATTGAAGTAATTAAGAGAATAGCATAAAAACATAATTATTTACAACTGTAACCATTTAATTAATTGTTTTAAAATTAAAAGCACAAAAAAAATTTATGTGGATGAAAAAGACTTGAGGAAGTATACTTTTTACAATACACATTATATTATATGATATAAAACTACATATACTATAAATAAAATAGTATATAATAATAAAAATTATTCATCTATATGGTATATAAGGATGACAAAATGGAGAAAAACAAAGAGAAGGAGAATGAAAAAGATGAGAAAAAGTAGGAAGAAGATGATGAATAAGATGAAGAGAAAAATGAGGAAAAGAATAATGAGAAGGGAGATGAGGAAGAGTAGGCTGAGAAGTAGGAAGTAAAGTACAAGTAGAAGGGAGATATGATGAAGAATGAGTAGGAATATAAGAGCAACAAAACTAAAGTTTATGAGATTTTTTCTAAGAAATTTAAGTCTTAGATTTTTTCTGAAGTTTATGAGATTTTTTCAAAAACTATGTGTAAAGTTTATAAGATTTTTTCAAAAACTATTTGTTCATTTTTTAAAAATTGAAGTCTTAGTACGTGTAAAAATATCTATTTTATTTAACAGAATTTTAGGCAATTAAGTTTTTTTCTAAAAAAGTTATATTAAAACTGGAATTAGAGGAAGAGAGAAAGAGTGAAAAAGAAAAAAAATTAATTGAAAAGAGTATAATGGCAAATAATATAGAAAATGCTCAATATTAGTGTGTTTAGAATTTGGTGTAAGAGACCTAATTATTTAGAAAATTTATGTCATTTCTTCTAATTCCCCTAGTAACTAATAAATCTTGGTAATGTTGCTTGTGTTTGTTGTAGTTTTTTATGGTGTTGTTGGAGGTAGATCTGAAATCCTACTTTGGTCTCTGAGAACAATCGACAGCCAAAAAATTATTAGGTCGTGAACTCAACTAAAGAGTAATCTCAGCTCTCAGTTGACAACTCGAAAAGATCCCTATTTGGTCGATCACTGAACGAGAAAAGTTGCAGCTCGTCATTGAGGAGAAAAAGAAGTTTTCCTAATTCGGATAAGGAGAACTTCCAAAAATCTAGCAAAAATCTTTCTATTTATCTGCAAATCTAAACAAATGTAATCTTTCCTATTTTCAAGGGATTGTAACCGCTTCTGTATTCTATAAAAGGGGGTGGAAACCCTTGAGAAAATGATCCACTTTTTAGCACTTTGGAGTTTATAATAAGAACTCAAACCAACCACTTCTCACTCGAGCAATATCTTTGTGTCTCTCTGAATCAAGATCAAGAATCCGCACCCATCTTCCCTTTACTTTAATTAGAGCTTGATTTAGAAATTCTTTGTGTTAAATCATTATCAAACAATTGGCGACGTCTGTGGGAAAGATTTTGCTGGATTTCTTAACCTAAGAGAACGAAAAGATCAACAAAAAGCAAGAATGTTAGGAAACTATGCTGTCATACATTCCCCAAAAGGACAACTCGTGATCCAACTCAAGAACAAAAAAATCTCAGACCCAAGAGAACATCGTGAGCCAACTCGGGAGGCTATCGAGCTTCCAGGACCTTCGAAAGAGCTGCCATCACTTGAGGGGATGATACGGAACCTGCTAGCAATGTAAAAAGCAGCGGATAAGAGAAACGCCGAGCGGTTGAGCATCTCCAAGCTAGAGACAGGCTTGGTTGTGATAACATGCAGCCTGAGCAAAACAACCGTCGAAGCGATGATGTACTCACTAGCGTGCAAAGGAATCTATTCGATCAAACTCCAAGCCCGCACGAGTACCCAACTACGGAACAAAGTAATATTCCAACTCGGCTCATCCCAGCACAGCCAATTATAATACAACGGATATTGTGACCATTTTTAGGGTGATAAAAGAGATAAAATCATTACTCCACCAGGCGACCAGCTCGGCGCCAGAGATTGGGCAGATTCTAGTCCAAGCACGAAATTCACCATTATCTCCAAGAATGAGACGGATCCTGGTAAACCGAAGGTCAAGACTGAGTTACCCTTGTATGATGGAACCACAGACCCACTAAAGTTCATGAGCGTGTTCAACGTCATGATAGGAGGTACAAATTACCACCCTGACCAAGAAGGTGCGCCGTACTGTCAATTCTTTGCAAAAAAACTTGATTGGAGATGCACTGCTATGGTTTACTAAGTTGCCCACAAGGTCGATTGAAAGCTTCAATCAGCTAGCCAAACTGCTTATGAAACAGTACGCTATATATGTCAACCAGGACACTTCTACAGCCGAGTTGCGGTCCTTGAAGCTAGGAGTCGACGAGACTTTGAAGTCACACCTTGGGCGCTTCTGGAGGATATTGACCAAAGCTAAAGTCACCGACGACATGGGTATCCAAGCATGAAGAAGTGGGATGGCCAGTGATGAAGCCCTCTGACAAGACCTCTTTGTGAACCGACCAATAATAGTATTGGATGCCTTATTGATATGTCTGGATTTTAACGCTTTTTAGGACCATTCTTAGAGTCATTTCCATCCATATCACAGCATTTGCATCATTCTAGAGTCCTTTTAGGGTAATTTTTATGTTGTGCACTTGCATACCATACATTCTGCATATGGAGCGGACTTAGGTGTTTTAAGGAGCATTTTTGAGCCAAATGGATGCAAGGAATGGGGCAGGAAAACTTAGGAAGACTTGGATGAACAAAGAAGCATAGAAGCTAAATTTAGACTTCCTCGCACCTCAGCCTCGCACTACCAAGGGCGAGGACTGACTGAAGAACCTTGCCTGGCACTATTGCCTTGTGTGTAGACCTCGAGGATGACATAAAGATCTCACCCTTGAGGAGAAGATCTCACCTTGCAGCCAAGCCTCAACCTTTTACCCCGAGGACGAAGACCAGAACCACTCCTCGGTGCCCAAGCTCGCGCAAGGACTCCGAGGGCAAGATTTCTGGTTGATCGACTTAGGTTGGTTTGACCATTAGGGTTATGCAAATGACCCTATAAATACCCCTTATTCACTATCTTATCATTTTATCTGTTGTTTAGCTGAAAAACTCTCTCTATTTTTGTTGTTGCTTTCTTTTATGCTT
>OVBA01005969.1:0-18261 GCA_900406435.1 Lepidium aucheri
GTATGAATTGGCACGACGTCAAAAGTTTATGTAGGTTTCGGCCATTTTCCCCAAAAACCATCCTAAAGTGCACCAAAAACCAGCCGTTGTTGGATCCTCATTACTGTCAAGGTCAGTTGGATACATGTTGGTATCAACAACATACAAAATCAACATTGATACCCAACATTAGAGATTTCGATACCTTTTTGTGAAATTCCGATACCCAACATTAGAAATTTCACAAAAACGTGAAAGTAAAACACTAAAATGTATCAAAATCGCTCCACTAAGACATGCAAGCATCAAAATTAGTTCAACATTTAGAAGAAAAAAACTGTAAGGAAATCACAGTTCAATTTTGAAGTTCAATGTTGAAGCTTACTTCATTCCAATCCTCAATTTCCCTTCGTATTCCTCCAAAGAGTTGAAAAAACAAGACTCAGTTTAGAAGAGTTCGATTTACTTTTTCTGAGAGAAGAGTTCAAGAGATTGAGAATGAGAAGAGAAGATGAACGACGGATCGATGATGAACGAAACCCCTAATTTTATCCCCGAATCAAAACTGTCATTTTGCTTTTTTTTTTAAGTCAGGAACATGATTAAACCACGTCGTTTAATCAAATGTTGCCAAGTCATCTAGTTTAGGGCAAACCACTTGCCACATGTACATTTAACTGTCTACAAACGGGTGTTTGACGGACAGATTAGTGTTGACTAACGATATTGACGGTCAACATAGGTTTCAGTCACATTTTACAAGTTTGTGTCCGTTTTTTTGTTTTTAGTAGTTTACATAGAAATAGAGGAAAGCATCATGTTCATGTATGAAACGGCCCGTTAGAACAAGTTCACTTAGTTTTTGGCCGATTTCCTAAGAGGAATGGGTATAAATACTGAGTGAGCAGATCATTTCTGCCCACTAAGACACGAAGCTTTAACCTAATTCACACAATGTTTATCCTATATGCACATAAAATCATACACATACAACTTGTGTTTTTCAACAAGTTATACCAATCAATCCTCTTTACTATACTCTTTCATTTCTAACTTTTCAAACATAATATTTTCTTTAATCAACATTTAATGAGTCATTTAATCAACATGTAATCAGTCCTTTAATGAGTAATTTAATCAATCATTTGACCAATCATTTAATCAGTCATTTAATCAGTCATTTAATCAGTCATTTCATCAATCATTTAATCAGTCATTTAATTAGTCATTTCATCAATCATTTATTCAATTTTTTAATCAGTCATTTAATCAATCTTCATTTACAAATCACACAAACTAATGTTAGAAGTACCACAATCACACACATATATTTATTACTACTCAATCACCTCAACTAACCCTAATCATCAATATCATAAAACAAGTATAAACAATTATATAAATTAAGATAAAATTAAGTATCTTCCAAATCACATCATCACCTTAGCTTAGACTGAAAACAGACTAAAAATCGCAGGAGAAATAGATCTAAACACAACTCCCAGTAAACACCTAAATCTGAAGGTTCGATGGTCTGATTTCCTTCTTGGATGTATCCTCTATCAATAACAAGCTATGATCTAGCCTCCCTTGCTTATATATGTTATGAATTCATTCATCAACTGATCGTAACTCCCTCGATTTAACTACGATTGACGAACGATTTACGGCTACAGATCCTTGAGAGAAAGATATTTTCAAACCTTAGACTGGTCGTAACTTCCTCAATATAATTATGATCGGCAAGCCGTTTGCAGCTATAGATTCGTGAAAGAGAGATCTTTTCAACCTAGATTGAGGTTTCGATTAGTGGCTCTATGATTTCCGGTGACTGAAAGGATTTCTCTGTGATATAAGTTTGAAGATTGGAGAAAGGGGAAAACCAAATCGGCGCAGGTTAAAGTGGTTTTTATAGTAGAAAGTATTAGGTTTTGGTGCTAAGTTAATAAGATTTCCACATTTCCTTTTTTGTTCTCAATATTTATTCTCTCTTCTTTTCTATTATTGAGGTTTTATGAGCCACGAAATTGAGGCCACGAATTATAGAGTTGGTCTCACAATTTAAATCATGAATATTTTAAATATATATATATATATATATATAACAAACTTGATATTTTCATATTTTTCAAATACTTTTATAAATTAATAGAAATTAATATCACTATAAACTGTATATAAGATTCGATATATAATTAGGGTTTCATAAGACTGATTAGAAGTTAATACGGAGCTGCCTATATACCGGGTGTTCTATATATGCTATTATGAATTGTAAATTAGATATAATTAGGGTTTCATTAGACCGATTTATTTCCCTACTACGATGATTCAACGAAAGAGAAGAAGAGGACGAGAGGATGAGATTCCAATGGATATGGTGGAGGAGATCCTAACAAAACTGCCTGCAAAATCCTTAGCTAGATTCAAGTGCGTCTCAAAGCGTTGGTCATCATTCATCTGCTCACAATATTTCACCAACCGTTGTCTCACGCTCTCATCGCGACAGTCCCATCGACTTTACATGTGTTTGCAGGATACTAGCGATTACCGTAACTGTGTAACACTGTCATTAGCTTCAGACACAACTTCGTCTTCTTGCTTTGTAGTTAACCACGATCTTACGATCCCACGGATTGGAGGCTCCATCATACAAAATCTTTGTAACGTCTTCATGTTCTATATTTCTGATAGTAAGCCACGGATTTATAATCCTACCACCAGACAACTTGTCACTTTACCAGCAGCCATCGAAGCCAGCAAAATAGGTGAGTCATGTGACAAAAGTTTCTGTTACCATTTCGGATATGACCCTGTTATTGACCTGTACAAAGTGGTCTATTCAACTGGATTCGGCTTCTTCAAAGACTTTGAACAGATTTCTGATGAGATAAAGACAGAACATTGGGTTTATGTCCTAAAAACTAGAGGAAGACGTTTCTGGAGAAAGTTGGCTCCAACTCCAGTGGACTTTATTCCTCACTTTCCGGCCAGAGGAGGGGTTTGTATTGATGGTGTTATATATTATTTGGGTTGGACGAATAGGTATTATCCTACGCTTTTGGTAAGTTTCAACATTAGATCCGAAGATTTCAAAACGATGCGAATACCGACGAAGGAAGGAGATGATCCTGCGCTCAAGCATCATTTGATTCAAAGGATGAAGAATGTGAGTCTTATAGAATGTAGTGGAAAACTAACGATCATTGACCAAACCTATCTTAAGGAATATAGTCTGATGCAGTTATGGAGTTTGGAAGATGTCGGGAACGAAAAATGGTGTTGGAAGAGTTTCTGTGTGCGGTATTCGCAACAGCATTTGGTTGATAAAAACACTACATACAATGTGAGAGGTACAACTCAAGATGGCAAGCTTCTTTTCATACCAAAGAATTTGTTTACTCCTTTTCACATTCTCTCTTATGATCTTGGAAGTAGTGATATGAGAAAGATCGAAATCAAAGGTGTACCGAAACACTGGTTTAAAAAGAAAAATTCCACCAACCTGACGGTAATGGATCTGAATGAAAGTTTCAGGTTCTTGGAGACTTGAATCAATCATTACTTCCTACCTTGTTTTTAATTTTGTGGTGATTTTTTTGGATTCATAAGACAGTTTTGTTATTGTTAATATGATTAGATGTTGGTTTTATATGCATGATATTCAGTTGCTCTCAGTATATTCATTTGTTTGCAATTAGCTATGGTCCAACCAGTGACATTAACCCTAATGGTTGGAATGAGTAACCTCAGCGAGAAAGGTTCTACTGCTCTGGTGTCCTTGGCTCTGTCAACATATACATGTTTTGTATTTGGAACTATCTGTATTCAATGAACATAACAATCAGTATTCTGAATTCGACTTAAAACTCGGAATACTTGTTGCATATATGTCATCAAATCCCTGTCTCGACCCTAAATCAGGATACTGAATTTAAACTAAAGAAAACAGACAAATCCATTCACAATTGTGTGTTAAACCTCCAAAGCATTGTTCTACTGACTCCTATTAAAATTTCTGACTTGGACTCCAAACAACTTTTGTATGTACATCCATCCAATAACTTAAGTCTTCCGATCTATGCTTGGACCTCAAAAACTGCTCCAATTTACAGGTCTCGCTGTCGAGAGGAAGATGATAGAGTTGCAAATCGCCAAAAATGATCATCGGAGAGGAAAGATGAAACTGAAGTTTGAGAAAAGAAAAATGAAATGCTTTGCCTTACTCCAATTTTTTTTAATCGTAAACCTTATATCCAATAAGAGAGTGACACGTATAGGATTCTTAAAGCTTCTAAAGTCTCTTAATTAAGAATCGTTTCTACTCTAATAACCCTATTTTGATTTAATTTGTATTGCTTAAACACTAAGAACCCCTCTTAATAATCCCCTATGGAGCTGCTGTTACTCTCCATCTAATGGTCATCATTAATTCTCAACCAACTCCTTCTTTCTCACTATTTTCTTTTCCTTTATTTTTTAAATTATAATTAAAAAAAAAAAAACTACTTCAAGGAGTTTCAAACTGACCTTTAGGCACTGACGTGACTCTTCCACTTGGTTGATTCAGTCGAGAACAACATCAACTAGCTCTCTTCATTAGCATACCTACCAACAAACACTACGATCTTATTTAAACCACCCTTAACAAATTCAATTCCTTAACAAACAAAACATCAATCAAACATTTCTCTCTTGATCTCTTGTAATCAGTCTCCTTCTTTATTACTTAATCTCCTCTTGTAAAATTTACAAACTCGAAGCGATCTATAATGGAGATTAACGAAGCACACAAGATGAACGAAGGAATTGAAGCTATGTTTATGTGGTGAAGAGAACAAGACTATGGCTATCAACGTGACTGATCAGCAAACGAAAGGTAGCCATTTGGATGAAGTTAAGAGAATGGTTGAGGATTTTACGAAGCCAGTGGTAAATCTTGGAGGTGAGACTTTGACGATTGGACAAGTGGCTGCAATCTCGACCACTGGTAATGGTGTGAAGGTTGAGTTGTCGGAGACAGCTAGAGCTGGTGTTCTCCGACAAGTAAACAAAAAAGTGTTTCTCTGTAAATTGGCCGAACAAGAATTAAGCGCTCTCAAGATTCATCTATCTTGTCATTTATGAAAACAAAGACTAATATAGAGGAAAAGACTACTTATTTGTTAAATCCTTTCAACAATTTTTTACTATAAATTTCTTTCTTAGAAAACTTTTGCAAATGAAAGTTTCAATGGAAGTCATAATAATAATAATAATAATAATAATATATATATGTATATATATATATATATACAAACTAGAATATAGTCTAAGAGGTACTTATCATTTTTAATTAATATAAATAATTAATATTACTATTAAATATATCTATTATAAGGTCTAAAAAAGCCAATAAATAAATTAATTAATGTTGAAAAGACGAAAAATTAAATTGAAAAAATATAAAGACAAATGATATATATAGGAATGCACATAATTTCTTATAAATAAATCATGTGGTAATTCCAAATTATCAATATCACTCACTAAAATTTACAATCAAATTAACCAAACTCAAAGTAATAATACCATCAAAAGTCAAAACTATCTATATTAAAGGCAGCAGAAAAAATATGTGTAACGCACAATTTTTACTAAAATGGAAATAGAAACAAAATAGATCTATATATATTTCTCTATAATAATACTATCTCTATTATAATAAAACCGTAGTGTTGAATTATCCGTATCATTTAGAATGATATAATAGAGATTTAAATCCATGATTGGTTGATTTGTATTAGATAATTAATTTGTCTGAATAAAATTTTCTTAGATAATTTGTCACATGATTTAGTTTTTATTTTTATCTTTTTGTAGCAAGAAATTTTTATTGATTTGATTAGTCATATTTGATTTGAACCATGATTAGTCGTATTTAAATTTGAACCATAATTTGATTGGTTGAATTTTAAAACCTAGTTTAAATATGTTTTTCTGAGTTGTTTTACAAAATAAGTTTGTTAAGATTAAACAAATTTTGTTTGTTAAATTATGATAAGTACCTTAATTTAATGATTAACCAAATATCTTATATTTAGGGAAAATCAGACAAAACATATTTTTAATCCTAATAGAAAAAAAATCAAGTGATACCAAATACATTATCTCTATTATAATAAAACCGTAGCAATATGATTTTATGTATCTTTGTAATAAAATAATAAAAATTCTGAATTACTATTGTAATATAACCATAACAATAAGATTTTCTGTATCTTTGTAATAATATAATAAAGATTTTAAATTTTTTTGATTGGTTGATTTGTTTTATCTAACTGCCTTATCCATTTGTTATAATTTCAATTAATTCGGTTTTGATAAAACCTTTTTAATAGCTTTGATGATTATTTAATTTGTTTAGGATAAGAAAAATCTATTAGAATAAAGATAACTCATCGTTTAGAAATCCTTAAAAATAGGAGATATAGTTATAAGGATATCAAATCCAATAAGAATAAGGAAAATATTATATTTTTATTTTAAAATAATACCATTTCTATTTTTAACATATAGAGATTAAATCAATTAAATGATACTACTAAAATAAACTTTTTATCGAATTATATATTAAGAAATCAAAAATTATCTAAAACTAAACAAAATAAGGAATAAAGAAGTGTTTTGATAAAACACATTGTTTAGAAATAAATTTTGATTTTAATAAAATAAAGATGGTTATTTTGTTTGCTTAGAAACAAATTTTTAAACAAATTGTTTTTTTTTAAAAAAATAAATAAAATAAGAGGAATTACTAAAATATTCTTTTTCAAAACATATCCCTTAAAGACCATTTCTCTTTCCCAATTTTCAAAAGAAATAGTAGGTTTTTAAAATGGTACATGCTATTAGGAGTATTTTTTAAAATCCCCCACAAAATAAAGATAGGTTGGATGATTTTATTTGGTTCAATAGTTAATTCCTTTGTTTTGAAACAAATCTTTATCTAAATACTTCTTTTGTTCCATAATACTATATGATGTTTAGGTTTTTCAGAAAATTAAAAAATTATTTAATATTTAACTTTTCCAACTAAAAATCTACTTTTAATTTATATAAAAATTATTCAGCCAATTAGAAATCAATATATATATAAATATATGTAAAATATTATATAGTAATAAGAAATATTTAATTCTTTGATTTTTTTTTTATTTGTCGATGTTTTAACTACTTAATTTATACTTTTTTGATACTACATATTTTAACAAATTTATTTATTTCAATTTCAAATAATTTTATTGTAAGAGGTTCGATTCTTAATTAGTATATACTCAATTAAATTCAAAACATAGGTCTGACTATTCTAATTTGTCGATATTTTCAACTACTTAATTTGTCTCATGTTTTGATAAGATAATTTTAAAAAATTTAGTTTGTTTTAATTCTACTAATTTTATTGTAATAGGTCCTATTTTTATTTTAGCATATTTATTGTAACACTCTTTCATATTTCATGAAAACAAATCTATATATTTATTATTTAAGTACAAAATTATAATTTATTAAACAAACAAAAACTAGAATACAAACAAAAAATTATTAATCTATTAAAAATATAGATACATTAAAATATTATAAGTTTGCATACTATAATATATATCTTATATGTAATATGATTTTAAATAATAAAAATATGTAAAATAGATTCAGAGGACAGCACAATATTTATCTATTAAGATAAGAATTTTAAACTGTAAAAATAATACTTAAAACACAACTATATATTGAATAAAATATATAAAATAGAAATTTTGATAAATGCTCTTTTTAGTGTACCCTTTTTCAAAAATGCCCCTTGACATTTATCTTTTCAAAAATACCCCTCATTAATATAAAAATGACTAAAATACCCTCAATAGAATTGTTACAAACTTTTCCCGCCAGAAAAAAAAATTTCCCGCCAAAAAAAATTTTCCCGCCAAAATTTTTTTATAATTGCGCTTATAAATCTGTACAAAATTTTTATAAACACCTTATAAATTTTTATAACCGTCTTATAAATTTTTATAAACACCTTATAAATTTTTTATAAACACCTTATAAATTTTATAAGGTCTCTTATAAAGGCTTATAAATTTTGATAACACGTTACAAAATTTTTTATAAACACCTTATAAATTTTTTAAGTTCTCTTATAAAGCCTTATAAATTATATAAGTTCTATTATTAAGGCTTATAAATTTTATATGGTCTCTTATAAAGTCTTATAAATTTTTGTAAATACCTTATAAAATTTTATAAGCACCTTATAAATTTTTTATAAACACTTTAAAAATTTTATAAGGTCTCTTATAAAACCTTATAAATTTTNGTATAAAATTTTTTTATAAACTCCCTTATAAATTTTTTTTGGCAGGAAAAAAAATTTTTTGAGGAAAAAAAGTTGTTTTGGCGGGAAAATTATTTTCGACGGGAAAAAAGTTTGTAAAAATATATAGAAATAATAACATAAGGGTATTTTGGTCATTTTACCATAATGAGGGGCATTTTTTGAAAATGTCCAAAAAATGAGGGCAGTGATGAAAATATCCTCCTTTGAGGGGTATTTTTGTAATTCTCCCTATAGAAGAAATATTCACATAATTGACCACATATATATAATATTTTTAAGAGGAATTACTAAAAAATACCATTTTCGAAATGCCTTTTTTCAAAACATACTCCTTGATGACCATTCCTCTCTCCCAAATTTTCAAAGAAAATGGTAGGTTTTGAAAATAGTACATGCCAATAGAGGTATTTTTGAAAATTTTCCTATTTTTTAACTATAAACGACCACATATATATATAATATGTCCATATATATATATAGTATATATATGTATTATTTTAAATACATTTATTTATTTATGTTATTAAGTTGATAATCGACTAATCAATAAACAATTATAATTGTAAATAATTCTAAGCTTTCCAAATATTTAATTTTAAAATCATGATTTTTTATTATTGAGCTTCCAATAATCGACTAATCAGTTTTATAGTCTATAGAAAAAATATTAATTTATAATTTCTGACCTTCAGAATATTTAGTTTTGAAGGTTTTCAAATGTTGTGCTCATCAAAAATTTAAATACGCTACACAAATAGACAAAATAGCAAGCCAAACATAATAATTCATTTTTTGAGATGGATTCATTTATATTTTAAATATAAAACAACTTTTTGTATTTAATTTAATAGAAAATAAATTATAATATACATAAATAGTAAATAATAATTTATATACGAATTCTTTATATTTATAGTATCATATAATATTATAATATGTATTTAAAAAAGATTTAAACGCTTATACGATTGGTTGTATTATATAGATTTAATTGATAGTATATAATAATTACAAAAACTACTCCATGTAACTTCATTTTTAATATACACAAAATTATTAATGATGAAATTTAAAGAACATAAAAAGTTAAATGTTACAAACATTAAATTTGAAGAGAAATTACTAAAAATGCCCCTTTTGAAATACTCTTTTTTAAAACATACCCCCTAATGACCATTTCTCTCTCTCAATTTTCAAAAGAAATGATAGATTTTGAAAAGGGTACATACCAATAGGGGTATTTTTGAAAATCCCCCAAAATTTGAAAGGTATTAGGATATTTTTTCATAAATATATTAAAAAATTAATATATTGCAATAATTTTTAAATAAAAGTTTAAATGATTAAATGAACACATGACTTATAACACGCATCTATAAACATAAATGAATACATCTTTAAACCCAAATAAATGCAGAATTGAAAACTTAATTAAATATGAGTTTAAAAATCTACGTGAATGTGAGTGAAAAAACCCATATAACATGAGTCAAAAAGTTTATATGTGAAAATTGTAATGAATCAAAATTTAAATCAATAGAGATCAATAAATATATTTTGTGTACAACAACGGTCATAATTATAAATTAATTTTTAACATATCAAATATGTATAAAATTAATTAATTTATATATATATATATATACAAATCAAACTATAAAGTAAACAAAAAGAAATCAAATATCACATAAAGATATTATAGAAAAACAAAAATAGCTACAAATGCATAAAAAGTTTTTACAAAAACATAACCTGTGCATAGCACGGGACATCATCTAGTAATATTATGAATCCGTAAGTGGCATTTAGTACATGGCTGGTAGTAAGTTTACTAAAGATACGTGTACATGTACAACGAAGGATATAGTTTCACTGCCTACGAGATTTATGTAGAAATTTGGCTAATGGGCCGGCTATTGTGGCCTATATATTGAAGTTAAAAAAAATACCCTAAATAGATCTACTGATAGAGCTTTATTATATAATTAGGGTTTTCATTAGGCTGAATTATTTCCTAACTCCGATGATTCAACGAAAGAGAAGAAGTGGACAGGAGAATGAGATTCCAATGGATGTGGTGGAGGAGATCCTAACAAAACTGCCTGCTAAATCCTTAATGAGATTCAAGTGCGTCTCAAAGCGTTGGTCATCATTCATCTGCTCACAATATTTCACCAACCGTTGTCTCGCGGTCCCATCCCGACAGTCCCATCGACTTTACATGTGTTTGCTGGATACTACTGATTACCGCAACTGTGTAACACTATCATTAGCTTCAGACACAACTTCGGCTTCTTGCTTTGTAGTTAACCATGATCTTACTATCCCACGGATTGGATGCTATATCGTGCAAAATCTTTGTAACGTCTACATGTGCTACACCTTTAAAAGAGAGCAACGGATTTATAATCCTACCACCAGACAACTTGTCACTTTACCAATACCAGAAACCATCAAAACCAGGAAACAAATACCAGGAGAATGTCCCGAAACTGTCTTTCACTATTTCGGATATGACCCTGTTATTGACCAGTACAAAGTGGTCTGTTCAACTGGCGTCGTTGTGAAATATTCACAACTAATAAAGTCAGAACATTGGGTTTTTGTCCTAAATGCTAAAGATGGACGCGTCTGGAAAAAGTTGGCTCCAACTCAAGTGGACTTTCTTCCTCACATTCCGGCTAGAGGAGGAGTCTGTATTGATGGTGTTATATATTATTTGGGTTGGACTAATAAGTATTATCCTACGCGTTTGGTAAGTTTCAACATTAGATCCGAAGATTTCAAAATGATCCGAATACCTACGAGGGATAAGAATGATCCTGCGTACAATATGCCTTTGTCACAAAGGCTGAGGAATGTGAGTCTTATAGAATGTAGTGGAAAAGTAGCAATCATTGACCAATCCAATGTTAAGGAATATGGTCTTATGTGTTTATGGAGTTTAGAAGATGTCCAGAACGAGAAATGGTGTTGGAAGATTTTCGGTGTGCGGTATTCGCAACAGCATTTGGTTGATAAAAACACTACATACAATGTGAGAGGTACAACTCAAGATGGCAAGCTTCTTTTCATACCAAAGAATTTGTTTACTCCTTTTCACATTCTCTCTTATGATCTTGGCAATAGTGATATGAGAAAGATCGAAATCAAAGGTGTACCGGACCACTGGTTTAGAAAGGACAAATCCACCATCATCCTGACGGTGATGGATCTGAATGAGAGTTTCAGGTTCTTGGAGACTTGAATCAATCATTACTTCCTACCTTGTTTTCAATTTTGTGGTGGTTTGTTTGGATTCATAAGACAGTTTTGTCATTATTAATATGATTAGATGTTGGTTTTATATGCATCATATTCAGTTGCTCTCACTATATTCATTTCTTTGCAATTAGCTATGGTCCAACCAGTGACATTAACCCTAATGGTTGGAATGAGAAACCTCATCGAAAAAGGTTCTTCTGCTCTAGTGTCCTTGGCTCTGTTAATGTATTAAGAAACATACATCACTCAGTTACAGATCAAGTAAGCTTTACCTCTATCTCAGAACCCATCTATTTTATTCGATAGCAAACCTGATATAATTGCAGGGAAGTTCTTTTTGTTAACATGCTAAACTTAAATGGAGCTGACACAAATCAAATATTTGGCCCAGGGCTTCCATTTAGTTGACAAGTGCTTCTATCTCTGAGATTCTATATTTAAAAGATGAATATTTGAAGCGTAAGGGTATTATTGTAAACCTACGAGAGTTACAAATATTTGTATTATCGTCTTCTTTATTCATTCTGTTATATTCTTCTAACTGCTCTAAGCTCGTTTACCTCTGAACGATTATCAAGAAAACCAGTCAAAGACCAGTCAAAGACTCCATCATGGTAGGTTCTCCTGCATCACCGGTGACATTTCCGGAAAGTCCAGAGGTTCAAGAGAGTAAGAACGTCAACATCTTACTACATCTTTCATGTTTTAGCGAGAGTACAACTTACTTTTATGGCGTGTTCAAGGTTCGCTTGAATTCTTAGAGAAAATGGAAATCAGTCATGAAATTCTTCAACCGATACAGTCACAGAGAGGGAATCTGCAATCTGCTTTAGATTATCCAAAAACGCAGGGTAAGTAATCTTCGTTTTCTTGCTTTCGATAATATTCAGAACTATATGGAATAAACACTCTCATGATCAGCAAAGTAACTTTTCGTTTCTTTGGTCAATTAGAGAGTTATGAAGCCATTATGGAGGCACAACGACGCAAAGAGGAGATTAAGATGATTCCAACTCCAATTGCTTGGACCATAAGAAAAACACTTACTAAGTCTGATCTTGCTGTACTACTTCTCTCGTTAAAGCCCGTGGCAGAACACCTCTTAAGCCATCTCTCTGACATTCCCAAAAATCGTGCCGAAATCATAATCAATTTACATGATTCTGATTCTGATTCAACGCACAAAGTGTCCATCGGATACGGGAGAGGTGGCTACGACCGTTTGAGGGGCTTTTGGAAAGAAAATTTCGTGCAAAGAAGAGGACTGAAACAAGGTAACCAGATAGGTTTGGCCTGGAATCCCTCCACTTCTACTTTTGTTTTTGGTGTAATATCTGGTGCAGGCTCAACTTGTCCAGTAGATAAGTACATCATTCCCCAGCAAAGCTGAAAGTCCTATAGAGTGATTAGTGTTTTGGCACTTACTCTACAGACTATACTGGTGGTTTTCATTCCCTCTTAAACAGTGATTAGTTTTAGGGACTTGTGATATAGTTTTCTAACAGTATAGCTTTGTCTCAAAAATGTGAATGTTCATCTCGTAGAATCTATTGAATTGATCATATATGGCTTATTGCTTTGTTCCATACAAAAATACATCTGCTGTTATATTTGGGAAGGTGCTCAATTGATGAGACCACACCCATTCAATGTAGAACACAATGAAACGACCTTAACCAAATCAAACACTATGAACAAGCAAATATAGGTGTATAGAAGGATATACGTTTTGGTCGAAATGCTCCGCAGATGAGAATGGCTTTTGCTGGGTGAGTCTCAAATGTACTCTAGGTTTCCTCTATGATACGGTAAGAGAATTGTGGCCAGGAAGGCTTGGTGGATCGCGGCTGATCAGATTGGCCCATAAATTTGCAAGCGGCAGCAAGTAATGCTCACCGTTCCACTCCACCGTATTGATTCCTGTCACAGATCCGAGTGAAACTTAGTGATTATATGCTCAAAACCCATACTGTGTATGGCATTAAACAGATTATGAAGAATCAATCCTTTATGTGTCTAGAGATCATCTTTGTGTATACAACTGATAGTATAAGCGTACCTGGTACTATGTCAGCAGTAAGACCAGAGATGCAGCAGGTAGGTGATGTGGCTGAGGTGATGCAGGTATGAAGCGTGAAAGAGTCAACTTCATCTAGATGCTTGATTGATTCTAAAAGTTGCTCAGCAGAATCGTCATGATCAAGTACCTGACGGTTGGAACTACCTAGCAGAGCTTCTACTAGTCCGGAGCTCACCCACAACTTCACACACTCGTCTAGAACAGCCAATACATTGGATGATGACGATGCTAATAAAATCCATGGTTTATATAATCTGATTGAGGCTCTCAGAATTTTCACTACTCTGTAAATTTCTCCTACTGAGAGAGCATAGCTCTTCCCTGGTTACACAGAATAAGAATAGGTTAAGGTTGAAAATGGCCTTAATGCAAGAGATTGATGGGCTCATGGTTGGTACCTTGAGGTTTAGACAGGATTTCGTCTTGAACATCATTTGTAATCACCTGCGTCCAAATGGATGCAGCATGTTGCAATTCTTGAACACAGACAGAAGCAATGGCAACCCAAGTTGAAGTGTAGTTCGACTGTTGTTCAGGTGAACCCAAGTTTAGGATCTTCAGGGTCACCGTGGCATGTTTTAGTAGTTCAATTGTTGACTTCCAGTCTTTCTCTGCCTATGAAAACATGTTAATTGTTTCTTCAGTGTAAATATTTCATGTTAAAAGCATCCAATCTAGAATGTAGGTTACTGAGAAGGTCCGACAGAACTTAACTAATAACAATCTCTCTGTCAAGAGATCTTCTGAATCAAGTGATCGGAACTTTGGCTCCTGGAGAGCGTTATAAAGTTCAGCAATGCCAGAGGATTTAGGTTGGAGATTTTCAAGGTTGACTTCACCGATCAAAACATCATTGCGCAGCCAGTTTTGCAGATCCTAGAAGAGAATACACCAAGAATTAGCATGGGAGCGACCAACTGCGTCACAGGATATAATTAAGTTTTACCTAGTAACTTATAAGCTATCTGTCAAGGGTGTTTTAGTTTTCTATTCCAATAACTAAAGTGACTTAACATACTTCGCAGCATTACCATAATTTGCCAAAATTTAGAAAAATTGCAAATATACCGACCATGATTTCATCATCGAATTTTTGAACTTCAAGGGCATCATCAGAATCAGCAGCCATATCACGAGCTTCCTTCAATATTCAAAGGCTCAAATAATTTAACTAAAATTAATTGATAAACGAAAACTGAAAGATGGGATGTATAAAGAAAGTATTATGCAGAAATATGTCCAGAGAAATAGAGTACTACTGACCCTTAAAGTCTCAAGATGGTTTAGAGCAATGTAGCATAGTTCAATCTTCAGTTTATGAAATACATCGTTGTAATCATTAGGCTCTATCCTACTTACTGGTTTTCCATGGAATTCTCCAAAACCATTTGGAACAGAAGATTGAATCTCGCCTTCTGCGAAACTAAATGTATAATCCAGTGAACCAGTATCTTCTTTCCTCAATGTGGAATCTTTCACAGGCTGTGTTGGACCTTGAAACTCCCACGAATCATCTTCAAACTCATCCACACCTTCTGCAACATCAGAACTTTTCAAGGCCGGAGAAGGACCATGAAACTCCCAGGAGCTGTCAAAATCGTCAGTACCATCTGCTATGGTCTTTTCCGGTACCTGAAACTCCCATGAATCATCATCCTCACCATTTACTACATTAGAATCAGTTGTGGCCTTTACAGAGACAAATCCATATCCGTCAGAGTTTTCTGAAAGATTAACGGCATTCTTCTCTTCCGATTGACTGTATAAACTTGATATTAGGTCATTGATGGAAACAGTTGGAGTCGGAGCTTTAGTTTTCTCTTTCAAGGAAATATTGAAGACTGAAACTGGATTATTCTCATGAGCCGAAGTGTCAGAGGTTTCCAATTCCTCATCTTCAAAAAAGGACAAAGGCAAGACACCCTTGGGCTTTTCTGTCTGCACTTTGTTTCCCTGAGTGCAGGTAAGTACATAATTAAGGAGAAGAAGAAAAGGCAAACTTCATAAAGGCACACTTTAAACAATTTAAACGAAAATCTATACTAACGAAGGCATATCTTAACAACAGATTTGAATGTACGTACCTAATTAATGTACTGATTAATATATAATCTATATACTAATAGCAGGTTCAACAAAGTTACAGATTAAATGTAATGCTAACAACAAAGCTAAGGACAGATCAAAGCTTGTCAACAAAGTACACGTAGTAGTACACATATGACAGATTAACCACGCTCAAAGTCATAATACCATCAAAAGTCAAAAGTATCCATATTAAAGGCAGCAGAAAAAAATATCTGTGAATCACAATTTTTACTAGAATGAAAATAAAAGCAAAATCCAGGTTTTCAACGGATCACCATACAGATGGCTGTAAGTGTAAGAGACATTACCTGTTTCTCAGGTCCTGCTTCCAAAGATGGCTGCTTAAAATCCCAAGAAGTTTCTCCAGCATTCACATTTGCATTGCTTGGAAAGGAAGTCAACCCATTTTCCCACTTCTGCGGCTCTTTATCAGTATTTGATTGAAAAATGGTGTTTGTTTCAAATTTATGAACGGGCTCAAAATCAAATCCGAACCCCCAGCCATTATAATCCTGTAAGCACGCAGCACTTAAAGCTTGTACCATCTGCCAATGCAAATAATATGAATATGAAGTGAAGATTGTACCTTGTTTGTCAATTCTTTCTTTGGCTCTCCTGCTTCAGCAACCTTAAACTCCCATCCGCCATTGTCCCAAGAGTCATCATTTCCATCTTCATGGTCAACAACTGACTGAACTACATCTATTATACCCGTATCAAAATTTTGACTTGTTCCATCTGCAGGTGAGCTCCAGACACTTGAACTTAACGTGGCTGTATTCTGAATCACACCAGATCCACTTTTAGCGTTCTCTCGTTCCTGATGCTTAATCACAGTTATGCAAAAGCACATTAGAAAGCATTAAAGCTTCATCTGCATTGAGATTTCCTATTCTAAGACCACAAATGAGGCATTTGATATGATAAAAGACTATATGCAAAACATTACAAATTTCTTTAGAAAATAAGTACAACTTCCTTGCTAGATTCATAGAGAAGGATTAAAAAAGGCATAGATTTATCACCTTATAACCTTCATTTGCAGTTTGAACCATTGAGTCGGCAGTCTTAAAATCCCAACCATCAAGATCATCATCATCATCGTTTTTATCTTCATGTCTTAAATCTGAACAAGTTGTATCCAATGTGGCCCCAATAGTACCTGAATTCACTACATTGCTCGTCTTTTCAGAACTTTCAGTATCTAAATTCAATGGATTCCAGCTCAGAGTTTCCAAGCTAACAGCTGAATTTTCGACTTTTGAGTTCAAACTTGAGAGATCTCCGTCCTCATCACGTGAAATCCCATTATTTTCAAGCTTGCCAGGATTACGTTCTGGCAAATTCAGCTCACTATGTCCGTTCTCTCGATACAGATTCGCGATCAGGCCATTGATTCCTACGCTGGGATTCGTCGAATTCACTGCTCTGTGAACAGATCCGGATCCATCATTCTGTTTACTTGAAAATGAATCGAATGAGAATCCAAACGATGAAACCGACGCACCTGATTCATCATCACCTTCTTCTTCTTCTCCGAACACAGACAGTGGCACCGGACCACGAGAAGTAACCCACTGCGCCTGACTCTTCTTCTCCGACTCGTTCTGATTCGGCGTCGAATCAGCACTGTTTTGATTCGCTAAGAAACCATTTGGGTTCGGAGAAGGAGACGAGTCGACGAACTCTCCCCAATCATCATCCTCACCGTTGTTTCCGGTGGATGATGCATCGGCGGTTGCGGAAGGGGAGAAGAAGAAATCTAGGCCGTTCATTCGATCGGAAAAAACAGATTTAACGGATGGATTTGAAACTTCCGTTTTGGTCGGCAGTTTAACTCCGCCTAGTTGCTGAGTGCGCAGGATAGCTTACCCCGCGCACTTTAATCTTGCCGCATTTGTTTCAATTATTGCAGTTTTATTCTCAATTGGTTTATTACAAAAAATTTGTCCAAATGATCTGTTTTTTTTTTTTTTGTCATTATAATTTGGCTTTACAAATATGTTTCGTGAACATTTTTGATTTGTTGATTAGTAGGTGCGATTGTAGTCAAGTAAAAAGAAACGAAGAAACCAAACATACAAATTGAGTACGTTCAGACAGAATCGTGCCAAAAAGAAGAAACATTAATCTAAGGTCCCAAATAATATATAGATTTTGGGTTCCTAAATATTGAAAATTAGATGATGTCCCGTGTGCTATGCACGGGTTAGATAATATTTGTTTGTTTTATTTATTTATTTTATAGTTTGATTTGTATGTGTAAATTTATTAATTACTTAATTATATATGTTTGATATATTAAAAATAAATTTATAGTGATCACCAATATCTTTTGTAACACGAAAAATATTTTTTATTTCTGTTTACTTAAGTTTTGATGTATTATAATTTTATATATAAATTTTTTTGACTCGTGTTATTACGTTTTGACTCATGTTCATTTATGTTTTAGACTCGTTTATAACTTTAT
>OVBA01005970.1:0-18256 GCA_900406435.1 Lepidium aucheri
CTGGTTCTTAACAAGCTTTTGGAAAGTTAATAACCTAAAATCATTGACTAGATGATCAAGCTAATATATGCATTAAACTCAGGTATTAGAAGGAGAATGTTCCAATTATCAATCCTATCTGTTCCCTAACAGTTGAATTCTAAAACCCTAGAATCCCTAAATCCAATCTAGATCTACTCAGACATTGAGCAATGAACAAAGCAAATCATGATGAAATGAAACTGAAATTACATTGAGAGATAATAATAAGGTTCAGAAATTCTTCTCAAGTATGAAGAGATCTTCTCCTAGCTTACAAACTCTAAAACTGCTGTGAAAATCGTTCTCTCTAATCTCAAAGACGACTTACAAAAATAAAATAGGGAAAGAGTATCTATAGGTTTCAAAACAAGAGCTCAAAAATCGTGAAATTATGTTTCTTCGAAGGGCATTGATCGATCGATCCCCGTGTTGATCGATCGATCTTTGGATCTTGAGTCGATCTTTCAGAAGCCAAGTCGTTCTTCAGATCGAGCGCATATTCTTTGTTAAAGTACTGATCGATCGATCCTTGTGTTGATCGATCGATCCTCTCTCTCGTGGACAATACCCGAAAATGCTTCAAACTTCTCCAAAGTTCACCTTCAAGCATGATTCCAACTCTGAACGTTTTTGACCTGAAATCTCAATAAAACACAGACAAATTCCCCAAATATAACCGTAATAATGAGCTCAAAACCGAAAAAATATGAGGAACATCAATGAGATAGTCACAGATGTATTTGGGGAAACTGATACATAACTAGTAGTTCTTGAGGCACCTAACTTAGATGCAAAAAAGGTTTTATGACATCTTAGATGATGCAAACTAGCCTATCTACGAGGGATGTAGAGAAGGTCTGTCTAAATTGTCATTGGCAGCTAGGATTATGAATATCAAAATAGAATATAATTTATCTCAGTCATACATGGATATGTGGGCTGATTTATTTTAAAGAGTATTTTACCACAAGACAATGTGTCTGCTGAATCATATTACAAGATTCAGAAACTGGTGTTTAGTCTTGGTTTGCCTTCTGAGATGATAGATGTCTGCATCGACAGTTGTATGATCTATTGGAAAGATGATGATTAGCTACAGGAATGTTGATTCTGTAATAAGCCGAGATATAAGCCACAAGGGAGTAGGCGGAAGAAGGTACCATGTCATCGGATGTGGTACTTACCAATAAGAGATAGGTTGAAGAGAATATATTTGTTTGAAAGGACAGCAGCTGCGATGAGATGGCATGCAAAGCATTCACAGATCAATCATCCTTCAGATTAAAAGGCGTGGAAACATTTCAATACGGCACACAAAGATTTTGCTAAAAATCTAAAGCGGTCACTCGAAGTATTTCTGCAACTTCTGATTCACGAGCTAAGAGAGTTATAAACTCATGGTGTTCAAGCATATGATTGCTCATCCCAAACAAATTTTACAATGAAGGTGGTGCTTATGTAGACAATTAGTGACTTCCTTGCCTACGGAATGTTATCAGGGTGGACAACGCATGGGAGATTGGCTTGTCCTTATTATCGTGGGAGGACAGATGCATTTCAACTGAAGTATGGGAGGAAGACATGTTGGCTTGATTGTCATCGCCGGTTTCTTTCATTGAACCATCTGTACCGACGAAATGCGACCTTGTTCAGCAATAAAGTGAAGGTACGGGATCCCCCACCACCATATCTATCCAGGGAACAAATTGAAGCAGAAATTGATTATTATGGTGCTCTAGAAACAGTTCCCCGCGGGGGTAATTGGCATGTCACAAGTAATATGCCAGATTATTATGGACAACATCACAATTGACATAAAAAGAGTATATTTTGGGAGCTACCATATTGGAAAGATTTGCTGATTCGACATATTTTGGATGTGATGCATATCGAGAAGAACTTTTTTTAGAATATCATGCATACAATACTGAACATAGCAGGAAGGACTAAAGATAACAAAAACTCACGATTAGACTTGCCAGCTATTTGTGCTAGAAGTGAGCTACATATCAAAAACAATGGCAAAATTCTAGTTCCCATATTTAGGTTGTCATCAGAAGCGAAAAAGTGTTATTCAGTTAGGTGTCATTAGAAGTGAAGTTTCCTGATGGATATGTTTCGAATCTCTCTAGATGTGTTGAGCAAGAGCAAAAGTTTACACAGATGAAGAGTCATGACTGTCATGTGTTTATGCAGTCCTATTACCATTTGCTTTGGCCGAGTTACTTCCAAAAAATAATCATGAAGCACTTGTAGGTAATTATTTTAACCTAATTAAGTATTAGTTAAGTAATGAATATATATCACTCTATACGTACGTGCTTTATATACTGTAGGTATTGGGGCCTTTTTCGAGATTTGAGTGCACGGACACTCACAGAAGAAGGTTTGGAACATCTTTAAGCGAATATTCTGATCTTATTGTGCAATTTAGAGAAGATATTTCATCCTTTGTTATTTGATGTTACGGAACATCTCCCAGTGCACCTTCCTCATGAAGCATTACTTGCTGGTCCTGTTCATTTTCGACGGATATACCCATTTGAGCGGTTTATGAAAAATTTGAAAGGCAAAGCAAAGAATCTGGCAAAAGTGGAAGAGTCAATCATCAGTGGTAGTATGACAGAAGAAACCTTTCACTTCACATTGTACTACTTTGCACCCACCATTCACACACGATAAAGAGCAAGAAATGATGATGGTGGTGTGGCTCCAACTTATGTGGTAGAAGGAGTTCCTGATATCTTCTCCCCTATTGGTCGTCTCAGTGGGAAATTGAAATAAGCTTGGTGGAGTAGTCCCGAAGACAGTCATGCAGCACACACACATATACTTCTGAATTGTATCGAAGTACTCTCGTTTGAGAGGTATATATACGTAAATTAATTGTATATATATATATAATTTATGTGTTTACTATTACTTAATTATATCTATACGTTCAGTTTATTTGTAAGTCAGGTAAAAGAAACTATTGAAGGAATTTGAGAGGTTGAAGTACTCAACGGAAAGATATGCACTTTGCACCCTGGTTGAATGGCCAGGTGAGAATTGATTATTTAATTATGAGAATTCTAACTAAAATATTAATTTATATTTGGTAGAAGGAAATAAATTATGTTTGAATTAACTGTATATGAAGGTTGACTATGATGATCCATTTTACCCACCATGGTTTTATGATTTGATTAAGGTCCAATTGCTAAGAAAACAACGGCACCCATGTATTTCACCAGAAGATACACATTTCATACATTTGGATACGGTAAAAGATGGGCAACCACCAATTGGGGCGTAATTGTGAAGGGTGAAACAAATTTCTATGGGATATTGTAAGAAATTATTGAAGTGAAATCTGTAGGATTAATTGGGCTGAAATGTGTGCTTTTCAAATGTCATTGGTTTGATCCTGTAGTTAACAGAGGTGTTTGATGCAGCAAATTTGGAGTTGTGGATGTAAACGCAAGGAGAAAATACAACAAATTTGAGCCTTTCATCTTAGCATCACAAGCAGAGCAAGTTAGCTTAATTTCATATCCTAAGATTAAAGAATCCGGAATCACTTGGTTAGCGGCTATTAAAATCATTCCACGTGGCCAAATTATTGAAGGTGGAGATTTTCCCTCACAAGAACAGTCATGTCCAGATATACAGACACCCGATCAAACTATATAGGAGATTATGACAATTAATCTGCAAAACCAAAAATACAAAGATATCCCTGATGATGACAACGATGGCAAAAGTTAGTATGATCTATACGTTATTCGACGTTCTTATTCTAATTAGCATCACAAGTAGAGAAAGTTATCTACACGTTATATGTTATAAGGCAAACCTTATACAAAACCATCATCATACGTTACAAGACTGTCATCATACATTGTAAGACAAACATTTAGGGTTTAGAGTTTAGAGTTTAGAATTATCATAACACGACACCTTTACAAAAAATTCGTCATAGGCACGTCGTAGACTGAGCATCGTTTCTACAACGAATTTGTCATAAATTCAATGTACAATATGACAACATTGTAAAGTCGATGCTATATGTATAACGTTGTAAAAATGACGTTAGGTAACATTGCCTTTACACCAAATTCATCGTAAGAGAGACGTCGTAAAGGCGATATTATCTTAGGGTCATTTTTACGACATTTTACATGTAGCATCATTTTCACGACGAATTCCTCATAAAGTTGTTGTCAATATACGATGTCTTTACAACGAACTGTACTTCTATATATAACCACAAACACTCTCCCTCTCGTCTCCCTCATTAACAACTCCTTAGCTTCTCTCTCTAGGTTTATCTCTCTTCCCTCACTAAATTTTTTTTTCTATTCATTTAGGTTGTTAGAAATTTAGATTTAGGTTATGGGATTTAGATTTTAGAAATGGAATTTATATTTGTAATATTAATATAATTTTTAATATTGTAGATCGATCTATGGCTCCCTATAAGTATACACGTCAATTGCACTACAGTAAGTTCATCCAGGGTACTTTGTCGACGACTGGCGCCTCCACTTATTTGAGGGTACCGGAGACACAGTCATAGACTATTCTGCCGACCGGTTATCCATCTCTGTCATAGTCAGATCCAGATCCGCAACTGGATGAGCCCGTCGTGCCTCCACGACCAGTAGCTGGAGGTATTCATCCCAATCTTATGGCACCATCAGATGCACCTTACGCACGGTACCAAGTAGAAGATCTTCTCATGGAAGATAATCGCCACAGTATGGATGTTTTGCATATTGATCGACCTAAGGGTACTTATTGGTACGTGTTCTATTTAATTAGTAGTAGTTCTATTCATTAATTCATTTTAACAATTTAATTAAAATTAATTAAAATTCTATATTTACTTTCATTTATTTTACGAGTTTCAGGTTTGGTGTTGATAGCAAAGTGGGGCGTAGCATCACATATTGCATCACGAGCTACTATGTCGAGCTGGTCCGAATTGGATATCGACCCCACACTATATTTGCATTACTTGGTTTAAAATTTTTACGGTAATTATTTTTCAACTAATTTTAATTATCTCTTTCATTTAAATTTATTTAATAAATTTATACTATTTCAATTTTCTTACAGCAACGGTGGAACTGGGACGTATCCATCGCCAAGACGGTGAAGCATGAGTTCAAAAAGAAGGCGATGAAACGGCTTTCTAATACCGTTTCAGACTGGATGACTGAATGGGAGGTCAAGGGAGACGACGGCAAACGCTGCTTCATGATGACCACAATTTCGGAGGGGCTAAAGCATTTTTGGGGAGATACTCATTCAGTGAAGAAGTCTGCTCAATGTTTTGCCTCTTCAAACACACTTGTTCTACAGGTCTTGCCGCTCACTATGCCTCATACTGCTGGACAGACTCCCTTTGGCGGGGTTGCTTTACAGATGGTAAATTAGTTTATTTTAATTTTAAATATTTAATTAATTTATTTTTTCATTAATTTGATATTTAACTATATAAGTTTTACAACTTTTAGGCTGAAGAGTCCAAACATGTTCCTTCTCTTCTGGAATTGTTCGAGCGGACTCATAAGAAGAAGTCCGATGTTTCTGTTGACACTAGATCGGATAAGCTGCACAACAACATCGTAGCTGCGATCCAAGAGCGTCAGACTCAAGTTTCCCAAGAAAACCCTGATGGTACTACTGCAGTGTTAACTACTTCAGAAGTTGACACAATTTTCAAACACATATATAGTTAATGTATATTATTAAGTATTTAATTATATTATTAAGTTATTTATAAAATTTTATTTTTAATTAATTCTTACTAATAAATATAGTTAACATTTTTTACAGCTTGCTCCGAAGAGAAAGGATGGATTATTGGAGTAGGATCCACCCAAGATGTCCCGAGAATCACTTCATTTTGGATAGGGGAAACTTCTCTCTGTGATGAGGTGAAGGCTATGCATACTAAGCAGATTGTGCAGTTAAAGCGATCGATGGATGAGAAGTTTGCAGCAATGGAGTCCATGTTTGATATCTTGGTTGCAGGCAATCCGCATGCGATGGAGGCATTCGAGCGTAGATGTCAGAACCTCAGGATTCGGATATCAACTCATGAGAATGTAGATTTGAACTAAAGATTAGTGGACGAGCAAGATGACCGTAGTGCAGATTTATTAGACGAACTTTAATTGTAATTATTTTGTATTTTAATTTTTATTATTTTTGCAAAAATATTTTATTAATTTAAAATTTTTTTTATTTAAATTATTTGTTTTTAATTTTTTTTAAAATTAAAATTATTTGTATTTTAATTTTTTATTTATAAATAAAAGCTGAAAAATATCATCCTCAATTCTTCGTAAGGCTATAGTCCCAAAGTAGTTGTAAAACACGTCGTCCCTAATTTGTTGTAAACTATTTTGTCCCTAATTCGTTGTAAATAGAATTGTCCCTAATTTGTTGTAAAGTCATTCGTCGTTGATTCGTTGTAAACTGGGAACGTTAAGGCGTCGTTAACAAGACTTTAAATTTAACAACTCCTTTACGTCGAAATCCATTTGCAACAAATTTACAATGTTTCTCTCTCCTCCCTAATTCACAACGCCTTTATGATGAATCCTTTATGTCATCTTTACAACAAAACGTTGTCTTGTAAAATTGCCAACAAATTTACAATGAATATCCTATTACGACGATCTAGATATGACAAAACTGGATTCGTCCCTAATTTGTTGTAAACCAAGTTTACAACAAATTGCCAATGAATTTGGCCTTCGTAACCTACCTGTTTTCTTGTAGTGAAGATGAGAGGTGCCCTAGAGCCTTAGTCCCTACCTTTGATAACTCAGGGCTGAAAAAATAACATGCCTTAACGATTATTCGGAGAGTCTGTAACCAGAACCAACAGAGAATATGGTCATTAATACCTTTTCCTTCAGAGCATTGGAAAACCTCCTCTATGGCCGTTAGATCTGATGTAGGCCACAGCAAATTCCAGTTCTTCTTCTCTAACGAGGTAGACCTTGAACTTGTATTAAAATCTAGACCCTACCATTTTGCTAAATGGATGGTCATTATGCAAAAATGGGAAGAATTCACTCATCCTGACTTCTCTTCTCGCATCCCTGATTGGATAAAGGTGCAAGGAATACCAATTCACCTTTAGTATGTGGAAAAATGAGAAGTATTGGAGAACAAGTGGGATTAGTAAAAGAAATCGAGATTACTCCCACAGCTGCAAAAATGCGAGTAGATGTTAATGGCTTGAAGCCCTTGATTATGCAAACAACTGTAGAGTTTGTTGATGGCTCATAAGTCCTTGCTATCTTAGTGTATGAAAGGCTGGAAAATCACTGTTTCTCATGCTGTAAGCTTGATCACAAGATGAAAGACTGCCCGTTGTACACTGAAAAGGAAATTGGAGACAGTCAACACACCAAACCAGAAGCTAATCCAGAAAAAGAAAAAGAGCTTAGTAGAACGGGAGTGGGAAAAAGTCGGAATACTAACCGTAAATCCCTCTCAACAGGACAGGAAGAGAGAGACTACTACCCTGCTAGAAGAACCCATGATTCTACTGCCTCATGCAATCAGCTATTTTCAAGACCAGTGAGTGGGTTTGGCCAACCAAAGGAGTACGTAAGATCAAGGAAACACCTGCCCCAAAGTAGCTTTAGGAGTGGTCCCAGTAAGAGAACTGAAAGATTTCACTCTTACCAACCTAGAAGGGATACCAAAAGGACTGTACCTCAGTATCCCACGGAAGTGTGGAGACCAACTTCCAAACGTTCTGAGAAAATAGAACTCTTACTCAGTCTTGAGAAGATACCTCAAAGACAGCAAAAGGAAGAAGACCCCCATTGGAAAGGGAGGAATCTCAACCAATAACTACAGCCTTACCTTAACAACCTGTTGATGCAGCAGTAGGGGAACTAAGAGGTGTGATGGCTTAGTATGCCTGCAGTGGTCCCAAACGTGAGAGTAGTTAGGCAAGAACGTCCGCCAAGCAGAAGAATCAGGTAAACTTCTCTAATCAGCTGAAAGGTTGGTAAAAGACTCCCTAATCAGGGCCACATTACCCACGCCTCACCTCCCACTGGAGAGAGGATTCTAGCTACTTAATGACTTGGACCAACAATGTCCCCAATAAATAACCCCATAGCAGGAACATTAGCCTCAGTTCAGGGCAATGTTAATGAACATCTCCTTCAATCTCAATCTCCACAACCATAGCTTAACTAAGGGTTATAAACTCAAAGAAGAAGCTAGAAAAGAATAAATGCTTACTGAACACTGCAGTACTTCCTGGAGCAAGTTCACAAAATGCAGAACCTATCAAGAGAGAATCTCCCCGCGAAGACGTATTCCTCTTCCCTCCTAGTGTGGTGAACAATACGAGTAACAAGGGCAAAGGAAAAGCAGTGTCTACCTCTGCTCTGCATGTCATCTTATTCCCTACAGCACAAATACAGAAGGAAAAGATGGATTTTCGGGATCCATCACCTCCTCTTCTTTAAAATTTATGAGCTGGATTTGCCAAGGGCTAGAGAATTTTTGGACATCTTGTCGTCTAAAGGAGATACACAGAAGAGTAACTCCTGACGTAATTTTCCTCATGGAGACAAAAAATTTGGACTCTTTTGTCATCAAAATAATACAAGATATGGGGTATGAGAAGTACCATTTAGTTTCTCAACAAGGCCATGGAAGCGGAGGCCTAGCTCTAATGTGGAAATCTGAACTCATGTTGAATGTAATATATGAAATGCCAACCTTTTCAATGTCACTATTATGTTTGAATCAAAGCTCTTTCATGCTTCCTTTTTCTATGGAGATAATGACCGAAATAAACGTAGAGAGTTATGGGAGTACCTCACTGCATTATCAGATGTTAGAGATGTTGCCTGGTTCACTACAAGCGATTTCAATGATATTTTGAATAGCGAAGTAAAGCAAGGAGGACATGAGAGATCACAAGCCTCTCTAACTGCTTATAGGCACTTTTTCAATGCATGTGATTTGTATGATCTAGGCACACTGGTGATCCTTTCTCGTGGTGTGGTATTAGACAATCACATGTGATTAGAAGTCGCCTTGAAAAAGCCATGTCAAATAGCAAATGGGCTGAGCTCTTTCCTGCTAGCAGCTGCGAGTATTTTGGTTCGAAGGCTCTGATCCCAAGCCTTTAATCACCTATTTCGAACCTGGAAAGAGGAGGAAGAAAGGTAAATTTTGCTATGACAGGCGGCTTAGAAACAACCCTGAAATGGTAGTAATGCTGGAAAAATGGTGGAACAAAATCCATAATATACCTACCATAGACCAAATCAATCACACTCGCCAAGCAATAGTTTAGTGGACAAAAGAATAGAGGATTAAAAGCTCAGCCTGAACTTTGGAGCTTAAGAAAGCGCTGGAACGTGCACTTGCCGGTCCAATAAACAACGAAGATCAGGTCCAAAAGCTTACTGTAGAACTTCAGGCAGCCTACGCATTAGAGGAAGCCTTTTGGTGACAAAGAAGTAGGCTGATGTGGTTGGCCCTAGGAGACAAGAACTTAAGCTACTTTCAAGCTATCACAAGAGGTAGATTTACTCAGAATAAATTCCTGGTAATAGAAATTCATGAATGCTTTGTTGTGTATGAAGAACAGCAAATCACAGAAGTTATATCTAACTACTTCACAAAGATCTTTACCTTTATAGCACAACCAAATGAAAATATAGTGGCGTAGGCTATAGCTATTCAACTTACTGCCTATGACAACAGCTCGCTTAGAGCTGACCCAACTGATGAGGAAATCAAGCAAGCTCTATTCTCCATCCATAAAGATAAGGCTCCTAGTCCAGACGGTTTCTCTGCATGCTTCTTCCACGAAAATTGGGAGACAGTAGGACCTACAATGATCACATAAATCAAATCCTTTTTCAAGTTTGGCTTACTACCAAGTAAAGTAAACAAAAGGTATGTGAGACTTATCCCTTAGATCAAAAGCCCAAAGAAAGTTTTAGAGTATAGACCAATTAATTTATGCAATGTCTATTACAAAGTGATTTCCAAGATGCTCACTCACAAATTGAAACTATTTCTCCCTAAGCTAATTGCAGAAAATCAATCTGCCTTGTAGCCAACAGAGCTATATCGGACAATATCCTGATAACGCATGAAATCCTACATAACCTGAAACTCTCAACAGCTACTAAACATTGCTTAATGGCAGTCAAGACCGATATGTCTAAAGCATACGATAGGCTATAATGGAGGTTCATTGAAGAGGTGCTAAGAAGGTTCGATTTCAGAGAGAAATTGATTCAATGGACAATGCAATGTATCACTACAATTACATATGCATTTCTAATAAATGGATCTCCACAAGGTAAAGTGCTTCCACAAAGGGGTTTGAGACAAGCTGATCCACTATCGCCTTATCTTTTTATCCTATGTGGAGAAGTACTCTCCGGGTTATGCAGGAAAGGTCAAGAAGAAGGTAACTTACCTAGCATCAAAATAAAAAGGCACAGTCCAAGGATCAATCACCTCCTCTTCGCGGATGACACAATGTTCTTCCTACAAAAGAATCAAAAGAGTGTAAGAACTCTGCAGTCAATTCTGAGGAAATATGCTAGAGCTTCATGTCAACTAATCAACGAAAGGAAATCTTCAATCACATTTTCGAGATGAAACCCTTAGCAAACAAGAGATCTAATAAAGAATAAGCTAGGCATCGAACAAGAAGGAGGGGTAGGGAAGTACCTCGAGCTACCCAAACAGTTTGGTCAGAAGAAAAAAGACCTCTTTAACTCGATCATTGATAGGATCAAGCATCAAAGTGCCAGCTGGGCTTCTTGATTTATTGCACCTGCCGGGAACTCACCCTCCTCAAGAGTATTTTAGCTGCCATCCGTCTTATGCTATGTCTTGATTTGCCTTACCATTATCCCTCTACAAAACAATTCAAGCTGCACTAACTAGGTTCTGGTGGGACAACAGTAACTCAAAGAAAATGGTGTGGATAGCTTGGAAAAAACTCACCTTGCCAAAGAATGAAGGAGGGCTGGGGATCCGAGATATACATGGCTTCAATGTGGCAATGCTTGGCAAACTAAGCTGGCGTCTCATTCATAATCCCAATTTCTTACTATCAAAGATTATAAAGAAAGTACTTTTGGAGAACCAAATTTCTGAACTGAAAAGCCCGTGGAAATACCTCACATGGGTGGGGAGGAATCTTGTTGGGCGGAGATCTCGTTAAAGAACACTCCGGCTGAGCAATAGGAAAAAGGAAACAAGTGAAAATTTGAATTGACAACTGGCTCTCAACAACTACACCAATGGCTTCCATGGAACCAGCTCCAAAATCCAGCAATCATGATGTTGTAGCTGACCTCTTTTAAACAAACTCCACCTCTTGGGATATCGAGAAAAATAAAGCATCTCTCCCCCAACTAACATATACCATTCTTTGCATACAGCCTAGCAAATTGAAAAACAAGGACAAAATGATTTGGCTGAAACATAAGAGTGGAACATATACGTCAAAGACAGGTTACTATGCTGCAGTTGAAAGTGAACTTACAGAGCTACAAGGGGTTCATACCCCTCCTCTCCATTGGATGAAAGAAATCTAGAAAGTGAAAACTTCACCAAAGATTAAACTTTTTCTCTGGAAGTTATTGATAGAAGCGATCCCTGTTGGTGATAAGTTAGAATCAAGACACATTGCCATTGATCCTAGGTGCAAGAGTGTGGAGAACAAGAAACTGTGATTCATACCTTTCTAAATGCAGCTATGCACAGAGAATTTAGGACTTAGCTTCCTTTGCGAAACAATTAAATCCATTGCTATATGCTTCAGTCCCTGAGGTTTGGAGAAGAGCCCTAAACAGCCTCTACCTCCCACCATTAGGAATCATAAATGGAGCCCTTAGTGTGTGGATCGTGTGGCATATATGGAAATCAAGAAACAATTTCATCTTTAACAAAAGAACTATCACAGAAGAAGAAGTACTAAGCAAAGCAATATATGATACCAAAGAATGGGAAAAGCTCAAACTCAATTTGAGGAAAAATTGACACCAATACCATTCTATCCGCAGCAAATACCAATCTGGCATCAAGAAGATATGCCACTTAGACGCAGCCTAGAAGGAGGAGAAGAGAGGCGCTGGTCTTGGAATCCTGTTTTTGGACGAAGCAGGTACATATATCCAAAACTTTGCTCTTCCATATTCTTCTATTAGCTCTCCGTTGATCGCCGAAGCTGTTGCACTTTGATGTGCTCTGGAGAAAGAAATTGAATTGAGAATCACAAATCTTGAAGTCAGATCTGACTCTTTGCAACTGATAGGAGCACTAAATAATTGCTTCCCAATCTCTGAGGTTTATGGAATTCTTATAGATATAACCTCCCTCATCGTTTTTTCGATGAATTATCTTTCAATTTTATTTCTCGTAAGTTTAATTTCAGAACAGATGCACTAGCTAAGCAAGATTGGGACTTGCTTGTAACCTGAAAAACTTAGTTTAACTTAATTAAATGCGTTTTTCAAGCCAACAAAGAAGAAGTTAAAGCCAGCTTTGTTTCTCGAGTTCGAACATGTAATGTCTATATATTGGCAGAAACTAACCCATTCAGTAAAAATCATCAAAATCTTTCATAGTTTTAATTTAAATTTACTACTTTATACTAGTGAAAGAGAAATTTGATTCAATTTGAGTAATTGTCTAACAAGATAGTTTATTTTGTCGGGAAATGGTTCAAACATTCCATTTGTAAAGCAATAAAAAGTCTTTTGGGGAAAGAGAAGGTCATCTATCTTCACAAATAGCTTGTGATGCTCTGACAAGATTGTTTATTTTGTGGAAAATGGTTCAAACATTCCATTTATGAAGCAATAGAAAACATTTTGTGGAAAGAGAAGGTTATCTTTTTTTTATCAACCCAATAGTAATATATTATCTCATAAAGAAAGAAAAGGTTATCTACCTTTACAAATAACTTGTGATCCTTTTATTTTAATATATATATTTTAGGCAGGAAAATATCAAACTTATATGATAGAGCCATTACCTGGTTATTTTTTTATCATCTTATTAAATTGATAATTAAAAAGAGTGTCTCAAAGGTAATACAACATATTAAAAGAAGGTACAAGAGCTACCAACAAAAAATAACAGAGAAGCAGTGGAGTGGTCGCATTACAACACTTGAACCAACTTAAGACAGAGCATGAGTATTGATTACTCTCTGCAGTCTTCCTCTATAGTGGATGCCAACCATGCCGGACCACCAGCTGCTGTATACGAGTTCAACCTGGATTGTCTGATCATACCTTGTGCTATTTTCCGAGCAGCCAGATTAGTACGACAAACTCAATGTGTAAATTTACAACTTTCAAATCTTTGTCGCAAATAGCTAATCTGATCAAGCATAGATCTAAAACGCGGCCAATCATGTGGATTCTCGATCGCCTTTATAATATCTATTGCTTTCATACTAAACTCCACCTTGGTTTATTTCAAATGTATAGCACTCTCCATTGTCCAGATTAGGCCACGAAAGGAGGCACTAAGTTTAGATGGTGAAAGTGTTAACGCAACCTGTGAATGATGTTTAACCTTACCTATCTTATCACACGAGATCCAAGAAACACCCACGAGTTTCTCAGCATTGGTCCAATACACACCAACATTACATTTGAGCATATTATGGGCTGGTTTTCTCCATTTTCTGCCCACGACATTCAGGGAAGTTTGGCTTAACTTCTCTACCCGTTCCTCTTTGTTCACAGTGAACCAATTCACAGCATCTTCTATGGCTTTTGCCAACAAGATATCTTTGTTCATCATCGTTCCAGCAAAGACCTTGCTATTCCTGCCTTTCCCGATAAGCCATAGAATCCAAGGTATAGCTTTTTTGTATCTCGTCCACTCTTGTTTCTACTCTATAAAGTTCAGAAGAGTTTCCATATAGTCTGCCACTGATGCTTGTACACGAGACTGCTATCGATGTCCAAGAACTGTCCTCCATATCTCACTGGCACAATCACACACAAACAGTACATGAGATATCGTCTCTCTCGCATGGTTGCAGACTTTATACACTGGGGTGACATGCATTCCATGAGAGCATAGTGTATCCCCAATAGCTAAAGCATTAGACAACGCTCTCCACATGAAATTTTTTATTTTTGGCATTGTTTTTAACCGCCAAATTCGTGTTTTATAAGCAGTGGTCCGAGTTATTTCAAGAGTATCACAACTTGCGGGCATATTCAGTTGAGAGGCAATCTGACTACCACTCCAAACTGTGTAAGATCCATGTATAGTGTGCGGCCATATCCATTCATCTTTCTTGTTATTGTCTGGTGGGTACCATAGAATATGTTTGACATCGCCGTAATGAAAGATACCATGTAACTTGTCTGTATCCCACTCGCCTGATTCCTTTATTAGTTCTGATACCTTCCTATCTGATCTAAAGTTTGTATCTTTCTCCTTAGGTGATCGAGGCCAGACATCAAACACCCACTTATCACTCCATATACGAGTATTATGGCCATTACCAATAGATTTCATAAGTTCTTTCACCAACAGCTCTCGAGCATATAAGATGCTTTTCCATGCATATGAAGGTCTTGTGCCTTGAACAACATTCATGAGATCAATTTTAGGGAAGTATTTGGCTTTATAGAATCTTCTAAGCAGAGAGTACGGATTTGTTAATAGTCTCCAAGCTTGCTTAGCAAGTAGTGCTTGATTAAAATATCCTATATCTCGGAAACCAATACCACTATCTTGCTTAGACTTGCATATCTTTTGCCATGAGACCCAATAGATACCTTTCTTATCCACATTGTTGTCCCACCAGAATTTTGATATAGCCAATGTTACCTTTTGGCATTGGAATTTTGTCAATTTGAAGCATGACATAGCATACACCAGAAATGCAAGAGCAATAGATTTTATCAAAATCTCTTTGCCTCCTAGAGACAAAGTCTTGTCATACCATCCACTAATTTGGGATTTAAGGCGATCCGTTATAAAAACGAGTAGCACTTTTTTGGATCCACTAAGACATTCTGGGAGACCTAGATACTTCCCATCTCCACCTACCTTCGTAATACCCATGTACAGTCCTGGAATCCTCTTCATTATCGGGTCCATCTTGCTGCCAAACGTGATAGCTGATTTCTGGAAGTTGATAACTTGACCTGAAGCAGCACCATAAAGAGCCAGACATCGGAGAATCTCTGTTGCTTCATAGAATGTAGCTCGGCACATGAAAATACTATCCTCGGCGAACAATAATTGTTGTACAGAGGGGCAAATTCTTGTTAATCAGATTTATGTTATCTTACCTTCCATTTCTGACTTCTTCATTGTGTGAATCAAGGCTTCAGCACATAGAATGAATAAAAACAGTGACAAAAGGTCTCCTTGCCTTAATCCCCTCTCAAGTTTAATAAAGCCATAAGAACTGCCATTTAATAGCACTGAATAAGTAATTGACCGGACACATTCCATTATCCATTGCGTCCACTTTGTGTTGAAACCTATCTTCAAGAGCAAACCTTCCAGAAAACTCCATTCGACTCTGTCGTATGCCTTAGACATGTCTGTTTAATGACCATAAAATCTTTATAGCATCTCAGATTCACCTTAAGAGCATGTACCATCTCATTTGCTACTAGTATGTTGTCCGATATGAGTTTCCCCGCTACAAACACCCCTTGTGTACCAGACACAATACTTGGTAACTATCGTTTGAGTCTAGCAGTAAGAACTTTTGAGACGATTTTATACATTATAGAGCACAAGCTGAGTGGTCGTAAGTCAGACATTCTTTTCGGGTTCTGAACCTTTGGAATCAAACATATTTGAGTGTAGTTCCACTCATGTGGTAATGAGCCAAATTCAAAAAAAACTCTCACCTCCTTTGTTACATCTGCGCCAATGATATCCCAATATGTTTGAAAAAATAGTTCTCTCATCTGCACCCATGGCCTTGTCACTCTCAATACCAAAAGTTGCTGCTTTGATCTCCTCATTGCTTACTGGCTTTGTTAACTCTCTGTTAGTTAATTCTGAAACATGTGGCAACATTCTAGACAAAAGAGTATACGTACATGATGGTGATGTAGACATAAATAAAGTCCGAAAGTATTCTATTGCCACATCTCCCTTTGATCCTTCTATTATTTTTCCACACCTTCTTTATCTATCAAAACCGGGATCAAGTTATGTGCTCTTCGTCTTTTAACACTTCCATGGAAAAATTTGGTGTTACGATCAACCTCTTTAAGCCATCTCTCTTTTCTCTTTTGCTTCCAATACAACTCCTCTTCATTATATGCTTGAGTAATCTAAATTTTTAATTCCTTAAGCAAAAGTTGGTCCAGATTGTTTTATTTCCTTCTTCTTCCAATCTCTGTTTGAGTCGTTCTAGTCTTCTCTTTAAGTTACCATCAAGAGAGGTTTTCCATCTTGATAAGGCAGACCGACGCTTAGAGATCCGCACAGCTATAGAATTTGTAGTATCCGCCAAAATCACATTCCATGAGTTCCGAATAACCTCTTTGATACCTGGCTTGTTTATCCACCATTTATCAAACGTAAACCGTCCTATTATCCTCATACTGTCGAGTGTAAACCGGATCATCATCGGTCTATGGTCGGAGCCCAATGTTTCTAGAAAACTTCCTAGAGCCAATGGAAATAACCAGAACCAATCTGCATTACCAAAAGCATGGTCTAAACGACATTGTACATACATCCCTTGTTGTACACCCGCCCAAGAGAATTGATCTCCTGTGCATTTTATCTCTCGTAGTCCACAATTGTGTATCATATTCCTTAGTGGACAGAAGGAGGATTCATCTCTTCTAGGTCCACCGATTTTTTTCAGAATTATCTATCAAGTCATTCAGATCACCCAACACAATCCAAGCTCCATTTCTTGAGCAACTTATATCCATCAGTTGGTGCCAAACATGCTGTTTAAATTGTCTTACCGGATCACCATACACGAATGACGCATAGAACCGTATAGCTCCCAGACTTACTTCCACGTCAATGACACGTTTATTAGAGGATAAAACTTGTACATTATATGATGATTTCCAGAACAAAGCAAGACCACCACTCAGTCCTTCTGGCTCTTCAAAATGACTTTTATCATAACCAAAAGAATTTTGAATACTTGTTACAAAACTAGAGGAGTTTTTGGTCTCCATAAGGAATATGAAATCGAGAAAATGTACCTGGTACATTTCCCATAATTGTTGAACTGTCAAAGTGTTCCCTAGCCCGTGACAGTTCCAACTCCCAATACACATCACTGTGTTGGCACCACTCGATCGTTGTTGAAATAAGATTTTTCAAAAGCACCCTTGATCCTTTACATGGGAAAGATGATTCATTGTGAGCACATGCAAGGGAAGATAATTTTCTCCCATCAAAGTGGTTCTTTGAATCAAACACCATATGATTTCAATCTTGATGTAAATGCCTCTAATTTTTGATGAGACTACCATTGCATTAGGTAATAGTTATAGTGATGGTGAAAAGGTTCTGATTTGATGAATATTAGAAATCTTTATTAAGCGAAAGAAATATGGGGTAAAACTCAGCCGATGACTTGAGAGTAGTGGAGAAAAGTCATCAATCATATATGCAAAAGGGTTTGGGATAGAAGAAGCAAAAAATTTGAGGAAATTTTGTGAAAATTGGAAGAGAGAGGGGGAGAAATAACTGGGTTTTTTAATACTCAAGAGGAATGATAAAAGGCAATCAGATCTAGTGAATATAGCATACGAATTCTTAATCGAGAAAGAAAGAGTTATGATCTTTTCTGTTTTTCTTTAAGTGCGGTTGAAGCGATCATTAGGTACATGAAACTGAAAATTGAATGTTTATAGATGAGTGAATCAAGATCAGAGGACAAAGTTAGTGATAATGATCACGGTAGTGATGGAAGAAACCGGCAATGACATAAATTATTCCGGTGGTTATATTCTCACACTCTATCTATCGAGAGAGAAGAGGAAGTTCTAGAAAATAACCTTTATGACATTGAAGAGGAAATAGATTCCAAGATCTTAGAGCAATAACACATGCAAGTGTATTGATGAGTCGATCAAGATAAGAGAAGAGATTAGCATCACCCCAAGATCCATCGAAAGTTAATTATCGGTGATCCATTTCACGGGAAAACGGCCGAAATCTACATAAACTTTTGATGTCGTGCCAATTCATA
>OVBA01005971.1:0-18256 GCA_900406435.1 Lepidium aucheri
AGAAGAGAAGTTCTTATATTCTAAAGTGTGCAAATACGTTTTACTTGAATAACAACATAAGTGAAATGCTATTTTGACATGTTCTTTACACAAAGACTGGAACTTTAAATAGATTTACCTCATATCGAAGATACAACTCATAAACAAGATAACTAACTTTCAAGTGATAAGATTGTGCTTAGCTCTTACAAGATATTTTCATGGGTGATGAGCAAACACCTGAAGAGATTTTAACCAGTCATAGTATCTGAAACGCAAGGATCCTTTGTGTCGGGGAAACTCATCTTTTACAACATCCTTATAGCCTATGAGATGGCGCATGCTTTTAAAATGAATTCGAGATTTAGTGAGGACTTCATGGTAATAAAAATAGACATGTCAAAAATATACGACTGAATGGAATGTATATTCTTGGAGAAGTTGTTAAAGCGGTTAGACTTTGATGGTATATGGATAAATTGACTAATGAAATGTCACTACAAGAAATATAAGTGTTGTTACCAATAGAGAAACGCTATTATATGCCTATGATAGCGAATTATCAAACGCTATCTTTGCCCCACCTATAATAGGTCACCACCATATTATAACGTTTTTTTGTCTGCTATCGTATGTGGCACATATGACATCGTTGTTTTCGAATTGCTATTGAATCTTGATGCTTATGATAACATTTTATATTGACGCTCTAAATGTTATATGATAGCGTTGGTTTTAAAGGCTATTATTTTTTTTCTTACAGCTTTTGGCATTGACGCTATATCAATTATATTATAGCAATGCCCAGATGTTATATATTGTTTTGTTGTAGCACCTTTTTATGCTGTAGTAATTTACAAAAAAGATGAAACAATGCTATGCAATATGGCTTTCATACGACCCTCAAATCTGATTTCACAACCAGATTTTACACAATTTTCAAACATGTCTCAAACCAACACAAACAAGTCTTATTACCATCCAACAATACATCTATTACAGAATTCTAAAGCATCATTCAAGTCTCAATACAAATAAAAATAGTAGTAGAGTTAACCCGATAAGTTTAACATAATATCACTTTCTCCTTTGGCCATGCAATGGATGTTCCTATTGCATCTCCCATACATTCTAATTCAGACGATGGCCTCCAAACTGCTGCAGTATTCAGCTTCACATGTCAACTCAAACTCTAACTGCATAAGGACCCAATGGAACAAAATGAACAGTCTTTCAGCAACAACCTGGTTCTTTTCGCTAATCAAACTTTGGGACCATTAATTAACATGGTTAAAGCTAAACCGTTTGAAGTTCAGATGCAACATGGTACTCTTTCTACTATATNCAGCGTGCATTGCACGGTAGATGTGAAGAAGTAGGCTATTAAGCCTCTAAAGATAAAGGCACATGAACAACCATTTGATCCCCATCAAAATCTGCAATAACAATAGGCGCAAAATTTTCTCAATTCCAATCGACACCCAATCAGCCCCTCTCACAGTGGAAGAACAGATAATGACCATTTATACGAGTTTTTTTATTTTCGAGAAAAAATACTATTCCTTTTTTTTATTGGATATTAATTTTTTGATAGTCAAAATAAAATAAATGGTATTTTTTTTCCATTAACTTGCACTTCTGATTTTCTTTGGGAGCATCATTTGGCCTGTGACACTAGAATGTTTGCAGTAGAAAACAACTAATTACCATTAAAAAAAACTCTAAGAACGACTTAATAGCATAAGTAAAACAAATTACCAAAGATCTTCGAAGTGGAGACTGAGCAAGGGTTGGTGGAGTACATGATGCTGTTGCTTTTGTAGTTCCAAAATTTGTACCTTTTGATGTAGTTTTTGGAGTTGGTGCTTTTGTAGATGATGTAGGAGGCTTCATAGTAGTTCTTTGCCATGGTGCATTTGTGTTCTCATCAAAAACGCACTTACTCGCAGACTATGCTACGAATGTTTTCGCAACATCCCCAAGGTACCAAATTTGTGGCGTAGGCCTCCATAGAAATGTATGTTGTTCATGTACCACATCGATAAAAACTTTCACAGCATTTGGTCCTAGAAGAATATCATTAACCAACGCTTTTGGTTCTTTACACTGCCAATGGCCTTCAGCAACTACTTCATCATTATCACCAAACCAATCCAGGAGTTTGCATTTGTTCAAATAATCTGTTGTTAGGCTCTATCAGATGCATAAAACAATAATATTAGAAACATATCAACACTTTAAACTAATAAGTTATGTAAGTGAATAATAAACTTTACCCTAAGAGGAATGTCTTAAGTATAAAGCCCATTGTTTGAAGGAACACAGTTACTGACTGTCTATGCAATCATTTGGCCAACAACTTGCTCAACAGTATACATCCGTAGTGCAGGTCTCCAAAGAAAGGCTTTTGGGTTTATCGCTTTATCAACTAAAACTTTAACAGCTAGAGGGCCCAAGGGGATGTCATTGACGAAGTCCTCCGGATCAGATGAAAGAATAAGTCCCTCAACCACGTTTTCATCAGTACCAGACCAATCAACCAACACACAGCGACGATGTGCTTGTATGTTAACACTCTACTAAAATTTTATTTCAAAATTGTAAGAAAACCTTACTAAGCTCATATAACACGCATCACCACTAACTAATGTCATATAAATTACTTACTCTTCCTCTTGCAGAAGCTGAGTTCTCACCAACTTCAGGTTCTTGCCTCTGCCACGATTAAAACCAAGTAAAACATAATATATAATAACTATCACATTAATATTACAATTTACAAATATTTGAGCTTAACAAACGTGTTTTATTCTCACAATTTCATCTTCCAATTCATGAACTTTGTGAAACAACTGATATTGTTTCTCTTCCATGTCAACTATAAACTTTTGCTTAACTTGAAAATAAGCTAACTTGGTCTTACTCATGCTTCTTCCCATTGTCTTCAAACAACCTGGATTATCAGGTCCCAATACTTGTGAAAGGGGGTCTTCGCGTGGGTCCTAATACTTGTGAAAGGGGGTCTTTGCGTGGGTTTGTTGAAGTTGATGAAGCAGCATTATCAATGAACTCACCTGCCTTCTTCTGCGTACATAACAAAACATACTTATGCATATGGTAATTCTTAATAAAGACAAATGAGAATAAAGAACAAAATTCAATAACTTTCAAATCTCTCAGTTGTTTTCGTGTTGACTGGAGTACCATCCTTTTTAGTAAGTGACTTGACCCAAACTTTTAACCTAGTCACTTGAAATGGATCTGAACTCTGTTTTTTCTATAACAAAAAAGCACAACACATTGTTCAAACATGGTGTTATTGTATATTAAGTTTATCATATTTAAGGTAATAGATGTTACCATATCTTCTGTGAGACTGACCATTCCTTTGCGGCTACACGTGTGTGGTATTTGTTGTCACCTTCTCTCCTTGTAGGATTCACTAATAGCTGTAAAGGCTGAGCTAGTTTTGAGCTTCACAAATTTATGCCATTCTGGTGGTGCGACATTCTTCAGTCTCAGATTCATTTTCTCTTCGTTAGTAGATTTTGACCTTATTTTCGAGACAAGTCTTGATTTTGACGCCCTCTAGAGACATCCCATCTGGCCCATCACAAAATTCTTTTGGTACCCTTCATCGAGGTCAAACCTTGCATGTAGCAACTTACATATAATTTACCGAGTTAACCATCAAAACATAAGCATGTAATAACTATTGACAGATACGAGTGTAAAGAACTGTTACCTAAACAGATTTCCACCAAACTGTTATGACTTCGTCATTGATTTTCCTCCAATCTTCAACTGTGAAAGGAACATGTTCCCGCATTAATGGACCTAGATAAGACGACAACTTCACTAATACCGGACCAATTAGCTCTCCCATGTCATTGAAGTAAACTCTTTATCTAACATTTGGATCTTTGGCTATGTTCTTCATCTTGGTCGGACCTCTATACTTCTTACGCTTAGGTTGTTCTGGAATCTCATGCTCTTCTGACATTAAAAAATTCTCAATAGGTTCTTCCTCTTCAACACCGTTGTCAGTTTGTATTCCTTCCTCATTCTCTGTTTCTCCAAACTCTTGTCCTTCCTTGTTCTCTTTTTTTCCAATCTGTCTTTCTTCCTCATTCTCTTTTCCTCATTCTTTGTTTCTGCATTCTCTGTTTCCTCATTCTCTATCTCTTCATTCACGTTGCCTTCCTCATTCTCTAACTCTTCATTCACGTTTCCTTCCTCATTCTCTATTTCTTCATTCACTCTGTCTTCCTCATGATCTATTTCTTTATTCACGCTTTTTTCTCCATTCTCGCTTGCTTCACTTACATTTTCTTCCTCATGCTCTCTTGCTTCGTTCACTATTAATCCAGGTTTATCAGGATACACCGTACCAACAAATTATGGCTCATCATCAATGCTAGCTTTCTTCTTAGATTTATTCGTGGTCCTCTTAGATATTCTTTTCCTACACATTTTAATTCACCTGAAACATATAACACACACATTAGTAACTGTTAACCAAAACCAAAAAATGACACATACTTACAGCAACAAATAAACACATAAATACATAGTCAATCAACAATCATACATAAACAAAACAACGCATAAATAAACAGAAATCATATCACACATATATGCCTTCACAATCAGTCCGACCATTTTGAGCATCTTCTTCTTCAAAATCAATATCCAGTGGAATTGTTGCTGGCAATGTTCCAATATCTGCATTCCGATCTTCTTCCACTTCCTCACTATATGTTCTGGAAGGACCTCGTAACACTACACACCAACCAGATTGATCATTCTCCTTGGAGTAAAACACTTGCTTAGCCTGGGATGCCAATATGAACGGATCCCTCATAAAGGAAACTTGACTCTGATTTAAGTTAATTAACTTGAACCCATGTTCTTCTTTAACTTTGTTACCTCTAACTTCCCATTGACACCGGAAAATAGAAACGTAGAATACATTATAATCTAACAATATAATGTCTATTACTCTCTCATAGTATGTAACTAAGTCTGCAACTTGTGAAGTATCCTTTGCACTCGATCTACACATTGCAGTTGCCTCATAGAAAACCCCACTATTTTCACATTGCCTAGAAACATAATTCGTGTGAAACCACTGTTCATTCACTATATAACCTGTATATGACCTTGCAATACTCCGTGGACCATATGCCAACCATTTTAGTCTTTCCTTGTTTTCATCTGAATCAATACGTATCTACACAAATGCAAATGATTTCAAGTATAAAAATAAGACAATCAGTTTACCAAAGCAAATGATTTCGTGAATCAAAGCCACATCCAACAACTTAAAGCAAATGTTTCTTTCGCCAAATCAAAGCCAGAAGCCACGAAACAAAACCCTGAATCTACCAATTCAAAGTAAAATCCAGTAATTGGACACCAACGAACAACAATTCTGACAAGTCTACCAATTCAAGTTTAGATCTACCAATTGAACAACAAATCTGACAAGCTACAAGCCACAAAACAAAAGCCTAAATCTCAGAGGACAAATTGAAGAAATCAAACAAAGCTTCATAGAAGAAATCGAGCTCACATCTAATTGACAAAAAACTTTCCTTGAGATGAAATCAACCTCAGATCTAGAATGAGGGAGGACAAACTTGTGACGGAGGATGAAATCGAGCTCAGATGAGGAAATTGGAATGGGCACCTTTGATAATTTCTAGGTAGGTTTCCGACAAAAAGGTAAAGGAGAGGGAAGAAGTGTTTTGTTGTAAGTGTTTTAGAAAAGGGAAAAAAGTAAAGTGTTATCGATGAGGGAAAAAGACTAAGTGTTAGGCGGGTTACTGAAATATTTATTTAAAATTAGACGAAACCAATGATTTTGTTATCCCGTGTAGCTTTTTCATATATTAGCGTTATTCTATTGCTATTAATCGAAACAAAATCTCAAATTTTTTGTACATAGCACTTTGGAAAGCCACGCTATTATAATGTGCTTTCAATGGCCATATTTCTTGTAGTGTGTATTTATATAGTGACATAATCATCATAGTTAATGGTAGATCATACAGTTTTATAAACTTGAGTGCGGGCTCTGCCAAGATGATCCTTATCACCTTTTGTGTATACTCTTTGTGCATAAGTTTGATTCATATATGAAACAAACTAAAGATGAAGGGAGAATATCTAGGATTTGACTATTTGCAATGAGTCCATCAGTATAACACTTGTTTGCGGATGACAATCTTTAATTGTATCGCGCTACGCTGAAAAGAAGAGAGATTATTTTCTGTTGAAAGTTATATGTGTTGGAGGTGGATCTGAGATCCTACTTCGCTCCACGATAACAATTAATGGTTGAAACCATCAACCTCTTGAACTTGGCAACTCACATGATAATCCATTTCGGGCATTCGTTACTATCTCGGACGAATATCTTCTCAGCAACCTGCTAAGATGGCAGGTTCTTGGGCGACACGTCATCAAAACATAAATGGAAATTTTCCTGCTCGGATAAGGAAAATTCCCGAAAATCTTATAAGAATCTTAGAATCTAAAAAGAAATATAATCTTTCCTGTTTCCAAGAGATTTTAACTGCCTCTATGCTTTATAAAAAGAGGTGGAGACCTCTGAAAAAAGATCGAATTTTGAGCATTTAACTTGAGCAATAACAATCAACTCGGCATCTTTGCATTGTCCAATCTCTTTGTTCTTCAAGTTAATAAAGGATCCTTGCCCTCTCTCTCTCTTGAATCTTAGAGCTGGATTTAGAACCTTTTGTGCTAAATCCTGCTCAAACAGTTGGAGTCATCTATGGGGAAGACATCGGATGATTTCTTTGCGCAGAAGTAAGAAAGAGACCGCTCACCCGAAAGAAGAGTTCCGTATCCACTTCATGACAAAGAAGATCCAACTCTTGGGTCAACTCCAAATTCTTTTCAAACACAGGAAGAAGTCCAAGAAGAAATTGATGAAGTCACTGAGCTCCATGGAACACCCGTGGAGCTACCATCACTCGAAGTCATGGTGGAGAACTTGCTAGCCTTGGAAGAAGCCGCAGATCGAAGGAATGCTGAGCGCTTTGATCGGATCAAAACCAGGGCCAGATTGAATGAGAGTGTCTTTCCTCGAGCGAAAACCAACCAACCAAACAAAGAAATACTAACCAGCGTGCAACGGAACCTGTTCGGAAGCACGCCGAGTTCACAGCAAATCAATGTCTTGGGACAAGGACAAACTTCCACCCAACACATTCCCAGAAAGCAGGTACCAGTAGTGCTGGATGTAGCTACCATCTTCAGGATGATGGAAAAGATGAGATCTCGGTTCCATCATGCGACCAGCTCAATACCTGAGATTGGGTGAATCCTAGCTCAAGCTCACAACTTTCCATTCTCTTCGAGACTGAGAAGCGTCTTGGTAAATCAAGGAACAAGATTACATCGTCCTTTGTATGATGGGATAACATACGCACTAGAATTCATGAGTGCATTCAATGTAATAATGGGTGGAACGAGTTACCATCTAAATCAGGAAGACGCAGCGTATTGTCAACTTTCCACTGAAAACTTGACTGGAGACGCGCTGGCATGGTTCACAAAATTGCCTACTAGATTAATTAAAGATTTCAATCAGTTAGCCAAGTTGTTTATGAAGCAATATGCGATATTCGTCAACCAGGATACATAACTAGAGAATTACATCCATAAAACAAGGATCCTACAAATCTCCAAAGTCGTATCTCACACGATTTGGTAGAATCATGACTAAAGCCAAAGTCAGTGATGACACGACAATTGAAGCATTAAGAACCAATATGGTTAGCGATGAAGCTCTGCGAAGGGATCTCTTCGTAAATCGGCCAAGAACAGTCTTGGACGCCTTTTGCAGAGCAACGAGACACGCAGATATATCAAAGAAAAGCTGATCCTTGCCAAAAATAAAGAGGCTCAATGAGACTCTAGAGCAAAAGAGTTAAAGGAAGAGTATCATGAACTGCAGCAACACCGTAACAGAGGAAGAATGAATACAGCTACAACTTTCCAAGTCAGCAAAGGTGAAGGCCCGGTCGGGAAGAAATCTTGGAATAATACTGACAACCGGAATGAGTATTGTGCATTCCATAACCGATCGGGTTATTCGAATTTTAAATGCAAATAATTGCAGGAGCTATTCGCTGAGAAGTATAGTAAATGCCAACTGAGTGTTTCCGAAGAGGAAACTCAAAAGTTCAAGATCCAGAAGCGAAAGGAAGCTGAGTTGCAAGAAGCAACTAGAAATTCGGAAAACCAAAGAGAAGTCGTAGCAGAAACAGTAAAATACGCAAGGAACAAAGTTGAGATTCCCGAATCAGAATCTTCAAGGGTAAACGTAGCTGTTATCATGGGAGGTCTACATTCTTGTGATGACACAATCCGATCGATCAAAAAGTATGAGCGGAAAGTGATAGCTTCGATCAACCTTAAGCCTACAGCTCAATCGGAGAGTTTCAAGTTAGTAGATTTAGAGATATCTTTCACTTCGGAAGATCTCGAAAGAGTAATTTTCCCGCACAATGATCCATAAGTCGTCAAACTCCGAGTTGCCGACTGCGATGAATCTCGAATACTTATCAACACCGGAAGTTCAGCCGACTTAATCTTCAAGAAGACTCTAGACTAGATGGCATTACTAGACATGAGAATCAAAGTGGTGGATAGAACTCTAACTGCGTTTGATGGAAGTTCGATCCATGCAATAGGAACCGTTAAGCATTCTGTCCGACTTACATGAATTACAAGGTGGATCAAGCTTTTGGTAGTCGACAAGCCACCAATCTACAACATGATCTTTAGAACCCCATGGATTCATGCAAAAGCTATACTGTCAAGCTATCATCAATGTGTCAAGATTCCAACCAACAAGGGGATCTACACATTGTGAGGAGATCATAAAATTTCTCGAACATTTTTCATTATCAAGTTGAAACTACGTAACAAGTCATGCATGGTCACAACATCCAACAGTAGCAAAGCCATATTAGAGCTTTCTAATCTCGAAAACTGGATAAATCAACGATCAAGTTCATTGATATCGAGATATCGGACTTGGCAAAACACGTCAGCATTGGAGTTAACTTAGACAAGGATATCCAAGAAAACCTAATCCAACTTCTAGAGCAGAATGTGGTGACATTTGTGTGGTCACCAAAGCATATGCCATGAATTAATTCAAGAATAGTGAGTCATAGGCTAAACATCGACCCGACGTATAAACCAAATAAACATAAGAGAAGGAAGCAAGGCCGAGAAAGGACCAAAGCAGTCATAGATGAAGTTAAGAAGCTGACAGATACATGTTCTATTATTGAAGTATAGTTTCTCGAGTGGTTAGCCAACCCAGTTGTGGTACCAAAGAAGAATAGAAAATAGCAAGTCTGCGTTGATTTACTGACTTAAACAAGGCTTGCCCGAAGGATAATTTTCTCTTACCAACTATTGATTGAATTATCGAGGCAACATCAGGGAATGAACTCATTTCATTTATGGAAGCCTTCTTGGGTTATAATCAAATCAGGGTGCACCCAAACGACATAGAAAAAACTTCGTTCATAACTGCATGGGGAACATATTGCTATAAGGTCATGCCTTTCGGCTTAAAGAATGCAGGAGCAACATATCAGCGACTCGTCAACTGAATGTTTGCAGAACAACTCGGTCAGACAATAGAAGTCTATATCGACGACATGTTAGTCAAATCTAGGAAAGCTAAGGATCACGTGGATAATTTTGCTCGATGCTTCAAGACGTTAAACGAATACGAGATGAAGCTAAACCCGACTAAATGTACCTCCAGAGTAACTTCAGGAGAGTTCCTCAGATACATGGTAACTCGAAGAGGAATCGAGGCCAATCCTAATCATATTAAGGCAGTCCAAGAGTTACATTCTCCAAGAAACATATGAGAAGTACAAAGGCTTACTGGACAAATCACCGCCTTAAATAGATTTATATCTCGGTCGATGGATAAATGTCTTCCATTCTATCAGTTACTATGAGGAAACAAGAATTTCAAATGGGCTGAAGAGTGCAAGAACGCATTCTTAGAGTAAAAAATGTATTCGTCAACACCTTAGATTTTGTAAAAACTTGAAGAAGGTGAAATGCTGCACCTATAGATCACAGTTTCGGCATCCATGATAAGTAGCATACTAGTCCAGCAAGATAGAGGTATTCAGCATCCCATCTTCTACACCAGCAAGTCTCTTGACGGAGCTGAGTCTTGATTCCTGACAACACAGAAACTCGCTTTGGCAGTTGTCACTTTCGCAAGAAAGTTGAGACCATATTTTCAGTCTCACACAATCATTGTTCTAACTAGCCATCCCATAAGGACAATTTTGCGTAGTCCTAATCAGTCAGGAGGATTGACTAAGTGGGCCGTAGAACTCAGCGAGTACGACACTGAGTACAAAGGAAGAACCAGCGCGAAGTCGCAACTCCTCGCAGATTTACTCATCAAGTTTTCCCACGAGTTGGAACCATTGGAAGTAAACGAAACCCTTAGTGTCTGGAAGCTCTTTGTTGACAGATCGTCTTCACAACATGGATCTAGAGTTGGAATTCAGCTAGAAAGCCCAACTAGGGAAATATTGGAGCAATCCTTCTGACTTGCTTTTCTAGCCTCTAATAACAAAGCCGAATATGAAGCGCTAATCGCAGGAGTCCGACTTATGAAGGAAATTGGAGCCTTACAAATTGAGTACTATTGCAATTCACATTTAGTCGTTAATCAAGTCAATGGCGGCTATGATACAAAGAATGACCAAATGGAAGCATACTTGGAAGTCGGTAAAGACTTGACAAAGGAGTCGAAGTTCAGAATTAACAAGATTTTGCGGGCTAGAAATGTATCAGTCGATGCGTTAGTAGCTTTAGCATCAACAACTGATGCCATAAAAAGGAGAACTATTCTCATCTAGAGTATGACAGACCGAGTATCAACTTTCCAAAGGGAGACTTCGCCCTTGTCTCGAAAAGTGCCGATATAACAGATGAAGCCGACATGGATATCAGTAATCACCTTCAGCCAGGTGAGAGAAAGATTTATTGGAGAGATGAAATACTCGCATACATCATCGGCGGTGAAACTACAGAGGATAGATAGACAACATGCCGACTCAAGGCTAAATGTGCTTTCTATTCGTAAATTGACGGAAAGCTATACTGAAGAAGTGCGAATGGCACTCTACTTGCTTGTATTCATAGAGATGAGACGAGACAATTTACACAAGAAACACATGATGGAGCCGGAGGAAACCAAACTAGCAGACGCTCGCTCGTGCATAAGTTCCAGACTTTAGGATAATTTTGGCCCACAATGGCGCAATATTGCCAGTAATATGCGGCAAAGTGCAATAAGTGTCAGAGACATGCACACATCATTCACGCTCCGACCAAAGAGTTGACATCGTCAATAATGCCCTACCCGTTCATGCATTGGGCGATGGATATAGTTGGACATTTATCGTCATCTCGCCAAAAGAGTTTATACTCGTAATGGCGGGTTACTAAACCAAGTGGGTCGAAACTGAAAATTATTCTCAAATTAAGGATAAGGATGTAGTCAAATTCATATGGAAAATATTATATGCCGATATAGTTTGCCTTACAAAATCATTACCGATAACGATTCTTAGTATATCTCGGCAAAGTTCATAAATTTTTGTGCAAGATGGAATATCCGAGTTAGTTATTTTACGCCATGAAATCCTTAAGCCAATGGAAACAAGTGTCGAAGAGTTAGAAGAAAAACAAGATGACGCTTTACTTCACTTTCAAAACTATCAGCAACAAGCAGCTAAGTATTACAACAAGAAAGTTTGAGGATGCCATTTCGCTGAAGCGACCTTGTTCTTCGAAAGGTGTTTGAAAACACTTCCAAGCTAAATGCAGGAAAAGTTGGAGCTAATTGGGAAGGGTCTTACATCATTTATATAATCATAAAACCTGGAGTTTACGAGATCGCAAAAATGGACGGAGAGATGATTTCATGAAGCTGGAACTTGATCAATTGATGCCTGTTTAATTCTCTAAGTATGTAATCAGAACTACGTTTTGGCTTGATCCTTTCAGGGTACGTAGATAACCTTCGAGTGCAGCTTAAACTAAATCAAATCATTAGAAGTTGCCAACTCGGCATTAAAAAGGTGAAATATCATGGCATATTTCCAAATTAAATCCGATTCTTAAAATCTCGCCGAGTCTAACCTCGTAAAACTTATTACAAGATTCATTTCTCACGCTAAAGCTAAGACAAAGTCTTACCAAATTCGAGATATAATTCTCGCTCTTAAGCCGAGTCTTAAAATTTTGCCGAGCCTAACCTCACAAAACTTACATTGAGACTACTTACACCAAGACTTAAAACTCTCTTGATATGCTGAGACCAAGTTCTCGAAAAAACGAAACATAGTTTCGTACAGAAAAACGAGATTTATTCTCGCAAAGACTAAACATAGTTTTCTACAAATATGCCGAGACCAAGTTCCCAAAAAAGATAAAACATAGTTTCGTACTGAAAGTCGAAATTTATTATCACAAAGACAAAACATATTTTTGTACAGATATTTGAAGACCGAGTTTCCGAAAAAGGCGAAACATAGTTTTACAGAAATTTATGATCCAATCCTGCAAAGACAAAACATAGTTTTGTACAGAAATAACAAGGTTCAGCCCTCTCTAAGAGCGGAATTCGTATACAGATTCCTGAGATCTGATCCTCTGAAATTAACTTCGAGATTCACTCTTGAAAAATCTTTAAAGCTGAGTTTTAAAATCTCGGCTTAGCAAAAAAAAGAGCTTATGAGTCTAACTCACACAAAAGCCTAAATAACGGGTTTACGCCCAAACATTCCAAGACCCTAGTTGTCATTTCACTTGGCATAAGAGTTCTTTGAACTTTTATCTATTGAGTTTGACTTGTTATGAAAACAAACCTAGTTGTTTTCAAATATTTCATTTCTTTAGTAAACTGAAATTGTCACAGTCAAAAGTATCAGAATAAAATGAATAACTGAGTTCATTTCATATCTTTTAAACAAGAAGAGTATTTACAAAACAAAAATTACAACAATTACTAATTATTCTAAAATCAGAAACAAGGACACCTCCGGAGACTAGTCAGAGAAAAGTCTACATGCTTCTGTGAATCAAATTTCACCCTGAGCACTAGAAGCCTCCCCAACTTCGAACACCGGAATGGCCAAGTCCTCAGGAAGAAGCGTGTCAACGTTTCACTGTTGATAATTTCCTTGAATTTTTCCAACTCGACATTCACATGATCGGTGATCTCCAAGGGATACTAAAGCCTTGATAAGACATCAACCAAAGTATATTATGCGAGCCATATAATTGGGCGCACGAGAGTCAGGCATCCAAATTGACCTTAAGGTCATGGAAACGAGCAGCGATCCTCTCAAAATGACCAGAGAGTTGTTCATTCAAGCCTTGAAATATCCTTAGCTTTTTGGAATTCAAGGCTTCACAAAGTCGGTAGTCAAAATTCTCCTCGATGGAGTCCAATTCGGACCGAAACTTGTCCAAAGCATCATTTGTCTTATCGGCAGCCTAGAAAGCACTGCCACGATCCACCTCAATGCAGTTCAACGACTCGGAAAGAAATGCATTCTCCTTTGTCAGCTTCAGAACATTATCCTATTCTTGCCTCAACCGTGGAAAATCGAGACCGAGCCTCTACCGTCTCAAGATGAGACTGCCCAGCCCGGCTAGCAAGATAAGTAGTCCTCCGAATACTCTCATCAAGGTGAGCACAAGATCGCTCCCGGACCAATATTATGTTGTTCAAGTGGGCAATAAGCTAGTCAAAAGAAGAAAGCAAGGCATCAGTTTTTGACCTCTTCCAAGGTCGAGAGTTGTTTTGGCCAGAACTCGGCCTAGCGAGAGACAAAGCGGAAGCCCTTGTTTTAGTAGAAGAAGTTGAGTGAGGAACACTTGCCCTAGCAGTTTCTTCAAAACGACGAGTATTCACTTCATCCATGGCAGTGTTCAGACCGTCCATTGGAAGCTTCAGATCGTCGACACCCATTGATAAGAGGAGTTCTTAAAGACAAAAATAAATTCAAAGAGGTTGGATCAGAAGGTAAAAACGTAGAAGAAATTTTGTGTATGCTGAAGATAAGTGAAAATTAAAATGACAAAGAAGCGGTATTTATTGAAATTTACTAGAAGCTGAAACGGCAAAAAATGATAAAATAATGATTAGCCAGTTACGCCAAAAAGTAACCTAATCGCAAGCTGATAGGTGGACCAAAGATACCAGAAGTAGGTAACTTTTTACCGACTCAAAAATTCTAATCAATTTTCCGAGTCTGAGGGGGGGGGGACAATCATTAGAGGTGGATCCAAGATCATACTTCGGTCCACGATAACAATTAATGGTTCAAAGCATCCAAGTCTTGAACTCGGCAACTCATATGATAATCCATCTCGGGCATTCGTTACTGTCTAGGACGAATATCTCTCGGCAACCTGATGAGATGGCAGGAACTCGGGTGACACGTCACCAAAAGATAAATAGAAATTTTCCTGAAATCATAAGAATCATAGAATCTAAACAGGAAATGTAATCTTTCCTAATTCAAACGGATTGTAACAGCCTCTATACTTTATAAATAGAGGTGGAGACTTTTGAAAAAGGGATCAAATTTTGGGCATTTAACTTGAGCAATAACAATAAACTCGACATCTTTGCATTGTCCAATCTCTTTGTTCTTCAAATTTATAAATAATCATTGCCCTCTCTCCTTCTGAATCTCAGAACTGGATTTAGAACTCTTTGTGCTAAATCCTGCTCGAACAATATGGCAATGCCTCGGGTTAGTACATCATTTTTAAGAAATTTACCATTACTTTTGAAGGGAAGATTGATCTGCCAATGAAGTGAGTTATTGGTCTTTTAATGGGAATAACTCAATAGTAAGTTTTAGGAAACATCTAGGGCTGTCGAAATGTTTCAGCGGATCCAAAAGATTCTTATTAGCTTATATTAGCAATTGGCTCAAGTCAAGACTAAGCAGTTGGTATGCCAAAAATTTGTCACTGGGATACAGAAAATCCATATTAAGTCGGTGACAACGACACTCAAAACATATACTATGCGATATTTTAAGTTAACAAATATCTGATGTAGAAAGATAATAGGTGTCATTACAAGTTTTTGGTGGAATAACTATGAGAAATAGAAGAAAATATATTGGGTGTCTTGAGAAAAAATATGCATGTCTAAGACGAAAATAGGTTTGGGTTTCAAAGATATACAAAAATAGGTTTGACAAAATAGAGTTTTGGACAGAGAGTAGATTTTGTTGGATAAGCTTCAATAGCTTGGAGCTTAAGACATCTCTAAAAAAGGAAATTTAGAGATAAGATAAGCTCAAGGAAGATATCTCTAAAAAAGGAAGTTTAGAGATAAGATATGGTCAAAGAAATTTTAGTTAGATTAGGATAAGGATGAGTCTATTAGGATAAGATTAGGGTTTTAGAGAATTTAATTGAGCAAGTTCTCTATAAATACTCATAGAAATCGAGTTTGTGATTTCATGAGTTGAGAGCAATTCAAACTTGATTGTTGTTTAGTTTTGAGAAGTTTCTAAGCAATAATAAGAGAGTTTACACAAAATATTGTTCTTAAGATCACTTTATTTGGTATTAGAGCTTAAGATTCGAAGCTTTGGACGTGTGAAAACCGTGATTAGCTCAATCACAAACAATGGGAGACGACGTGGAATCTGTGAAGAAAGATTCAGTCCCATCTTTGGTAATGTGTCCGATGCTATCATCCACAAATTACACGGTGTGGGCGATGAAGATGAAGGTGGTTCTTCAAGTGCACAAAGTCTGGGATACAATCGATGTTGGCTCAAATTTAGAAGAAAAAAATCACTTAGCCACAACACTTTTATTCCAGTCTATCCTAGAAAATTTGATCTTGCAACTTGGAGAACAAGATTCACCTAAAGGCTTATGGGAAGCAATCAAGGCAATGAATCTCGGAACAGAAAGAGTCAAAGAAGCAAGGCTACAAACTCTCATGTCCGAGTTTGATAGAGTACAAATGAAAGAGACCGAAGACATTGATGCTTTTTCAGGAAGGATGAAGGAAATTGCATCAAAAGCCGCAGCTCTAGGTCAAACACTTGGAGAACCTAAATTGGTAAAGAAGTTTCTCAACGGTTTGTCGAGAAACAAGTTTATACACATGACAGCCTCATTAGAACAAGTATTGGATTTGAACAAGACTGGTTTCGAAGACATTGTAGGGAGACTAAAAGCCTACGAAGAGAGAACTGCGGGCGAAGAAAGCAAGGATGAGTCTCAACACAATCTCTTGTATTCGAATACCGAGAATGATAGTTCAAGAGGGCAAAGAAATAATCGAGGAAATGGTAGAGCTGGCTCAAACTCGAAAGAGAAAAGTAAAGATAAAAAGGATAGGTCTAATATCATATGCTTTCGGTGTGATAAGAAAGGACACTTTGCTTCTGTATATCCTGAAAGAAAGAAGAAGATGGAAGAAATCAACAAAGTGGAAGAAGAAGTTGAATCCGAAATAGATAAATCCGAGGAGACAATGTATATGCATGAAGTCGTATACCTCAATGAAGAAAAAGTTGATCCGAAGAAGTATCAAAACAAAGAAAAAGAAGAAGGGTTTTGGTACTTGGACAACGGTGCTAGTAACCATATGACTGGAGAGAAAAAGGTTTTCTCTGAGATAAACACAAGGATCAAAGGGAAGGTCAAGTTTGGAGATGGATCATGTGTTAAAATCAAAGGAAAAGGATCAATACTTTTCCAAGCAAAGAATGGAGAGCAAAAACTCATGACCGATATTTACTTCATCCCCGAGCTAAAGAGCAATATACTGAGTCTAGGACAAGCCACCGAAGCTGGATGTAAAATCATAATGGAACAAGAGTTTTTGGCAATGTATGATCCGAGTGGAAGGTTACTACTTAGAGTTACTAGATCATCAAACAGATTGTATAAGTTTAAGCTAGAGATCAGTAAACCAATCTGTTTGAATACCCGAATCAATGAGGATTCTTGGAGATGGCATGCACGACTTGGACACTTGAGTTTTAAGACATTGAAGACTATGGCAAACGAAAAAATGGTTTACGGACTGCCTAAGATCAAAGAAGATAAACAAGTGTGTGACTCATGTCTAGTTGGGAAACAAGCTCAGTTTAGTTTTCCAAAAGCAACTCAATTTCGAGCTTCAAAGGCATTAGAACTACTACAAACAGACCTATGTGGACCTATCACACCAACGACTCCAGCTTGGAATAGGTATGTTTTTGTGATCGTTTATGATCATACTCGATACATGTGGTCAATTCTGCTTAAAGAAAAGAATGAAGCCTTTGCAAAGTTTAAAGAGTTCAAGGTACTAATTGAGAAAGAGTTAGAGAAACCTATAACTATGCTTCGGACAGATAGAGTAGGTGAATGTATGTCCAACAAATTCAAGAAATTCTGCAAGAAAAACGGGATTCGTAGACAACTAACTGCTCCCTATACACCTCAACAAAACGGAGTTGTTGAGAGAAGAAACCGAACGTTGATGGAGAAAACAAGAAGTATCCTCAAAGCAATGAAAGTTGGAAACTATTTTTGGGGAGAAGGTGTTAGACATTCAATGTATTTGATAAATGGATTACCGACAAGAGCTTTGCATAAACTAACTCCCTACGAAAGCTTAAGGAACAAGAAGCCAAGTGTGAGTCATCTAAGAGTGTTTGGATGTATAGCTTATGCTAAAACTGAGTCAACACATCTAAGGAAATTGGATGATCGATGACAATGTTTGGTACACTTAGGTGTTGAACCTGGATCAAAGTCCTATAGAATTTATAATCCGACAACCAAGAAGATTGTTGTAAGCAAGCATGTTGTTTTTGATGAACTAAAGGGTTGGAATTGGAAGGGAGAGCAAGAGTACAACACACGAAGTTCTGGTCAGTTTGAGATAACTTGGGGAGAACTACAATGCAATAGTTATGATTCCCGAAACCAAAGAGATGAACCAGAATCCAAAAGACATGACACAAGGGATTCTGATCCATATATAGAAACAAACGAAACTGAACCAGAACAAGAAGAAGCTGAACAAGAAACACAAGATGAACATGATATGATTCAGCCACTTTGAAGATCAAATCGATCATCACAACCTCTGGCTTATCTAAGTGATTATGCCCTGATGATAAACTCAGGTTGTGAACAACTC
>OVBA01005972.1:0-18255 GCA_900406435.1 Lepidium aucheri
TAACCTAAATGGACCTACATGCAAGGAAAACTAGCTAAACGGATACAAAAAAAACCTAAAATAGTACTCTTAAACCATTAAAAATCACACTTATCAACATCTTCCTCGTTTATCTCCTCCTCCGCCTGCTGTGGTTGCTGTCCTCGCTGGTCTTCACCGAGTAGAGCTGCGAGGGGTGGAATGAAGGTCAATTTTAGTAAAGTATACTCCGGGCAAGGAAGAGCGATTCTGGCATCTTTCTTCTCTGGATGATCGAATTTGTACACAGCTCGCCCTTTGACCTCACCTTTAGCGATGAGGCCTGCTCCTTGAAGATACCTCATGTCCATGAATTGGGGTTCAACCCAATTGTATTCTTTCGTCTTTAAAGGCACTCCACTTGCCTCTAAAATTTGAGCAACGACTCCACTGATATAGATATGATTTGCCCTGCTGGATTTCCTTTCCGCTTGTGTCATTGCCCTTCCGCGGTAGGTTAGAAGATGCTTCTCGAAGACGAATGACATGCCAGAATTTCCAGCGTCTTTTTCAATTTCCACACCACTCGGAGTAGAACCAATAATTTCCTTCATTGCCATAACCATCATTTGCATCTCTCCGAGGTTGATCGGCGACAAGGAGGGTCTAGCAAAGATCACATTAGCAATGGCTCTTCTTGCATAATTGATGGTGGGGTTGCGGATCCAGTTCCCTTTGCTTTATGATGAGTCATATGCCCTAGAACCTGTTAGCATCTTCCACACCTCGTCAGTTTCATTGCCATCGAGATCCGGATACACCGAGCCTCCGGATGGGAAACCAAAGATCATATCCATCTCCTTTAGTGTTACTGTGTATATTTTGTTGTACACGGTGAACGTTATGTAACTAGCTCCCTTCTTCTTTATTAGTTCAGACTCTCCCTTTGAATAAATCCAGAGATCCACTATCACAAGAAATTGCAAAGTCTCCTCAATGTAGGAGCTCGCCATACTATACATGCAAACCTTGATTCCCAACGAGCTAAATACCCTATCCACATCCTCGGTGATACCCAATCTATTCATTGTTCCAATGTGTGGGAAGTAGGTACCTTTAATCCCCATCATCTTCAAAGCCTCGTACGCTTGTTCAGAGTCATTCGCTTCTCTTGCAGCTTTCCCTTTCTTCTTTGCTTGCCTTTCCTCGTAAGCTATCCTCGCTTCCTTCACCGAGTAACCACTTCTCTTTAAGTCCTCGATGTCTCTCCGGTACTTGGTTTTCTTCTCTTTCTTTCCAGCTTTTGTTTTCTTCTCTTCCTCGCTCTCATACTCGGCGTCCATGGGCGAGGGCTGACCATACTCGCTGTCTGAGTCGCTATCCTCGCCGGTAGATGGCGAGGCGATCTGTTTTCCTTTTATTTTCTCCTGAGCAGAGCTTCCTTCTTCGTGGATGTACCTCCAGTCCATTGGGTCACCCACCGACTTCCTCGCCATCTTTTTGATTGGAATTTTGATCCTCGTATGAAATTCTGGTTCATCCATGTCGTCTAACTGAACAATGAATCGGCGAGGTCTGTGTTCATGGCGGACTGGCGGTAGATCTTCAAACCCAGCCTCTATTTCTTTCTGGCAAAATCTTCGCGCATTGTTCATGAACTTGCTGCGGAACTTCTTTACCTTTCTCTTATCTCCAGAAGACATGCTTGATGAGGTTTCTTAGATCGGAGAACTTAAACTCAAAAGAGAGACTCGCCGGCGGTGCAAGAAGAGAGATTTGTGTGTTGTAAACTTGAGAGAGGATGAGGGAGCAGAAATGAGAGGAGCAGAAATATAGGAGAGTCTTGTAGGTCTTTGTGGAGACAATTTAGGGAGAAGAAAGGAGACAATTTTGGCTCCCCATGTTAATCGCGATTCGTCCTCGTCGTTGCACCATCCAAGCCTTTGATTTCAAATTTTAAAATCTTAGGCAATCTCAGCCACTGGATCGGTCCAACATTGAATTGACCTCTCCTTGATTTTTTCCAAAGTTGTTAGTTCATGGGTCCCACTTGGTGAGCTGGAACCAATTCAAATCTTTGTCCTTATGTGCTCCTCGGCCAACCTCCTCACTCATTCTCCTCGCAACATACACCGAGGCCTCACTACTCATTCAGAAGAACCAAACTTGAACTGCCCTTGTTGCTCTGCCCCTTGACTATTCTAAGTCCTGATTAGCTCCCTGTTCGTGGAAATATCTAAAACCATAAACAATTAGCCACATTATCAAAATAGGCTTAGTATGAGGCACTTATACTATTAAGCTCTATGTTCAAGAATTCACTGAATAGTAAGTGTATTTTAATTGCAATGAGATTCATTTGGCTAGAATTCTATATAAAAGGATACTAAGGTGTGCGAGTAGGTCCATGAGTGGTGTTCAAAGCAATGTGAACACTACTCGCACACCATCCTCGGCTTCACGTCCCGAGGGTTTCTGGTTCTCTGCCAAATTCATCTCATTCCTCGCCTCTTTTCCTCCGAGGATCTGATGCGAGGTATGCTCATTCTGGGTTCCCTTGTACGTGAGATGCAGATTGACATACCAAATACCCAATAATAACAAAAAAGAAAAATTGTTCTCAAAACAAGACAAAGCTAAATTAACTTTAAGCAAATCTTAAAAGAGTTTTCCAAAGTAAAGGATAAAGATGGGACTCCCTCCCAAGTGGGCTTGTTTAGAGTCACAAGCTTGACTCTCCATACACCTCTAATATGGGTTTATGAGGAAAACCAGAGCTCCCTCATTCACTTCCTCGGCCTTTCCTCTGATTGTTCCTTCAATCTCAAAACATTATCCATTGATAGTCGGCTTTTTTCTTCTTTCTTTCATATCGAACATCATTCCATTACCTTCAGCAACCTTTAACTCAATGGTTTTGTTCCTTACGTCAATCAATGCTCCTATTGACGCCAAGAATGGTCTACCCAAAAGCAGTGGATCTGTGGGCTCTTCATCCGTTTCTAATACCAAATATCTATAGAAACTAGAACGCTACCAACACTTACAGGTACATCCTCAAGCAGTCCCCTCTGCTTCCTAGTTGTTCTGTCCACAAGGACCAATGATATCTTGCAATCCTTGAAGTTTGAGTACCCTAACTTCTGAGCAGTGATCTGTGGAAATAAGCTGATAAATGCCCCAAGATCACACAAATAGTTGATGAACGTTAAATTCTCTACAACACATGGAAGTGTGAAGCTCCCGGGGTCATCCAATTTTTCTGCAATGAGCATTTTCCTTTGGTGCGACAAAACTGGTATCAAGAGTGATCCGGATGATCTGGCCCCAATGGCCATGCATTCATCTTCCCTTTCCTTGAGAGTGTCCTTCAAAAACTTTTTATATTGAGGGATTTAAGCAAAAGCATCCAAGATGGGGATTTTCAACTCAATACCGCTCATTTGTTCGTCAAAAAGGACATTTTGCTTCTCAACCTGATTCTTCTTTAATCTTGAAGGGAAAGTTGCCTTAGCTCTGGTAGCTACCACAGGTGTAACTCCCTCTATTGTGATCTGGTTGGGACCGTCTGACACTTCTCGCTGCTCAGGCGTGCGAGGGATCTCCTTGAGTTTAGCAGTTTTTTATCAATCGGACTATCATCATCTTCTCTTCGCGGCTCTGGTCTGCGAGGTGTATCCCCGAGTTGTTCTTGACCGTTCTGCCCCCCCCTTCTTGAATAACATAATCCTCAGTGTGGTCCTTCGGTTTAATAGTTGGTGGAAGCACTTTACCGGTATGGAGAGTGATAGATTGTGCCGTATACTCCTTTGGATTTTGGACGAGTTTCTCGGGAAGTTGGCCGGTGGTTTTTGTCGATGATGATGCTTGATTGCTCTCCACATACTTTAATCTCGCATTGAGAGTCTCAAATTTTCAATTGAGATCATTATAGCTGGTGTCAATGCGACTATGTACATCTCCAAACTTCTTAGTGATTTCCGTTTGGTGAGCGGTTTGGCTTTGTAAGATTTGTTGAAGCATATTCATCACGTCCGGTGGACCTTCTTGTGTGGTCGGAGGTTGGGATGCAGCTGGTACCGGTTTGAGGCTTTGTTTCCATTTCTCCTTTGGGATCCATGCCCTTTGCTTAAGTGGATAGACTTGGTCTTGCGGATTGGCTACATTCGTGCTTCGATAACTCAAGTTTGGGTTTTGGTTGTAGTTAACCCACGGTTTTGATCCACCTTGATTTTGGACAAAACAAACTTCTTCAACTTGTTCATCCTCTCCTTCCTGTACCATCTCCTCTTCCACAAGATTTACTTGCTTGGTATGGACCTTCAGCAGCTTTTCCAACTTCTCCTGGAGTTGTTACAACTCTTTGTGTGCGGAATTGTCGGAATCAGAAGTACCCCTTACAGCTCAGTTGTACTCCTTGCTATACTGACCGTCAACTAGAGTGAGGTTCTCTATCAATCCTCTTCCCTCATCGACCTTATGTTGTAAAAAGCTTTCGTGACTTGCAGTGTCAGGAGCATACGGATCCTCGGATGTATTCCTCGGTAAAATTTGCTGAGGATGGTGTCCTCCGGGAAACCATGATGAGGACATTGAGACTGGTATGATTTGTATCTGTCCCACGCCTTGGCAAGCGACTCGATGCTCTGTTGCACGAAGTTGGAGATATTGTTCTGAAGCTTTGCCGTTCTTGAATTTGAGAAAAACTTGGTGAGGAATAGGCGCTTGCAGTCCGGCCAAGTGGTTATGGATCCAGTTGGAAGGTGTTTCTCCCATTGATGTGCTCTATCTCCAAGAAAAAGGGAAAGAGCCTTAGCTTCAACGCGTCTTCACTCACTCCATTAATGCGAGTAAGTGTACATATTTCTCGAACTCGTCAAGATGGTCGAGGGGGTCCTCTGAGGGTAAGCCGTGGAACTTATTGTACTGGACCATTGAGATCAGTCCACTTTTGATCTCAAAGTTGTTGTTCTGGATCATCGCCAGCAGTTCGATCCTATTCCGTTGAGTGTGAATGCTCGGGGCATCGCTCGCACCAATATAGCAAGGGCAGCGAGTTGGATTGTGTATTCGCGCCTGGTGGGCAGCCTCATTGGGTAACGGTGGTGTTCCATCCGTTGTCGTTCCCTGTGTTGTATTTTCCAGATCTGGCTGCGGCTGCTGCATTTTAGTCCGCTGGCGTCTGATCTCACGAGGAATGAGGTTAATGTTGTCGATGAGTGGGTGAAGGTTGTGAGAGCCCTTCGATCGCGTTTGCATCAACTGACAAACTCGTACTGACTACTCGCTTAACTCGCAGGAGTTAATGCGAGGTTGAAGGTTCTGAGTCGGTCCTTGGTCCCAATGGTCGAGGTTAGCCTGCGAGGCTTGCAAGGACAGAAAAAACGAATTGTCAATATGATTGAAGCTTGGTCCTTATAGATCCAAGATGGGTGAAACAAAGACAAGTTATCTAAGCAGTAACACGCAACTTGATCCTAAGAATAGTAAACTATAAAAGACTTTTTACGGTTTGTTTTATCAAATCATTGAGAGTAGTGGTAAGTATTGGTAAGTTTGTCGAACCAAATACTCATAATTGCTTGTAAACAATCTATCTAATACTAGATCCGAGTTCAAATTAATCTAACATCATGTCACAATGATAGATCTAACAACATTCTTAGCTCGCAAACTAGCAAATTGGACAAAATACACTAGATAACAAAAACATAGCAGAATTCAAAATGGTAAAACAGAGAAATGATCAAATAACAGAGGAAGAAATGCGAAATAGGGTTTAACTATTCAAGGAAAAAGGATCAAGAGGATAGGGAGGTTGATCGGCAACAAACTCGCCGATCCCACTCGCTGGATTCTTTGGGCAATATCTAGATCGGGATATTGGCTAGACCGGCCCATTCTCATGGTGAATATCTCTATCCGGATCGGCTGATCTATTCCGATTCTCGTTGTGATCAAGCCGAACCGGACGCATAAAGCAAAGCCCAACTCGTCTAATGGCTGATCCACATGCTAGATCTGTCTTCGGCGGATCAAGCCATCACTAGCAAGGCACTTGGTCTCCGTTCCCGTTAGCACTAGTGTTCGGTCACGGCCCAAATCAGATATCTCTTGATCAGGGAGAGATCAGCATTAAGCTTAGCCTTACGAGAAGAGATCTGAGTTTAGATCGGATAGCTAGGCGGTGGAATCAACGGATTCACCTCCGATCTCCCCATCCTCAAGATCCAAAGGAATCTACTCGCACCTCATTTCGTGATAGCTGAGGATTGGGGAAGATCTAGATTGCATAATTAAAGGCGTAATGAAAATTACAAGAAGAAAAGATGAAGATCAAAGCAAACTTAATTCATTCAATCATAAAGCATAATCAAGAGTACCTTAAATAAGCATAAAGGAAACAACAATAAAAATAGAGAGAGTTTTGCGGCTAAAACATCAGATAAAATGGTAAGAGTGTCATTAAGGGGTATTTATAGGGTTATTTGCATAACCCTAATGGTCAAACCGACCTTAGTTGGTCAACCACGCAGTCTGTGAATCTATCATTGGAGTCCTTGCACGAGCTTGGGCACCCAACAGTGCTTCTTATCTTTGTCCTCGTGGTTTTAGACTGAGTTGTGGCTCCGAGTGTGTCATTTGTTGTGAAGAGAGATGGGTCTTGGTCTTCCCTCGCAGCAGAGAGATTGAGGTAAGTCAGCGATGTGGCCTTTGTTGAGCGTTCTGGGTAGTCCTCGCAATGCAATCCGCGAGGTAGCGATCCGAGGGTGCGCGATCCTTTTTGCCTTAGACGTTCCAGCAGCTGCTCCATTTATCCTTAGCTACAGTTTTGCTTTTTTCCTACTCCTTTACCTAGATAAACTCCAAAAGTCCAAATGCAAATGCAATGACTGCAAAACTAACCTAAACGGACCTAAGTGCACGGAAAATCTAGCTAAATGGATGCAAAGTGACCAAAAATATGACTCTAACACTATCAAAAATTACACACATCAGTTTTCTTGCGACTTCTTCAACATTCAACAAGTTTTCTTCTTTTCTAGTCATATGTCTTGAACATCCACAGTAAAAGTATCATCGTTCTATTGCTATGTTGTTGTGATTCTTATCTGCTGTGTAAGCAAAATGACAGTATAAGTCCAGCTTTCTAACTCAAATCTTGTTATGATATTGATGGTCCTTGTAGTACTGTTGTTAATTCATGATTGTGTGAAGACGTCTCTGAAACCTATAGCCCTGAGATTTGATGTGACCATGCTTACCACAGTACTAGCAATCTGGTAGTTGTTTCCAGTAGCTTTGATACGAGTTCCTGTTGAACTAATCATACCTATGTTGTTAACCAACCCTCTGTCATTGACCAAACCGCTATGATATTGTCTGAGCTGTTATTGTGAGCTTTTGATTTGATGATGTATCCTTTTCGATGACCGCTGTACAAATATAATATTCGCACTTGTGTTATCAGCACCAAAATAACCCAAGCCCCAATTTGCTTTGTCAGTTCTTCCAGACTACCAGATCTTGTTTAGATCTTTTGTTCCTTTGGGTAACATCTTAATGTTCTTTAGTTGTTCTGACAGACGGCTCTCGAGTTTAACATTCTTGGTCTTCTCTGTCTCCAACTCTGTATTTAGTCTCTGAACTTTGTTAGACAGAAACATGTTTTGCACAACGAGTTTCTCGTTTTCTTCCTTTACTTGAACAATTTTTCTTACCATAATACGCAGTTCCCCTTCTGGTGATAGCCCCCATAGCCTCACACAAATCAAACATCGAGTTCTGGTTATTCTTAACAGCCAACCATGCTCATCGTCACTTGCTTCCAATACACCAAAGTTGGCCATGTACCTATTCAAACCATCATCCTCATCTTCATCTGTGTCGCTTTCGCTCCAGCTCACATATATGTTTTCATCCTTTCTCTGTAAATTTTCAATGCACTTTGTTTTTGTGTGTCCATAACCCTGACAGTTATAACATCTAAAACTCAATTTTCTCTTAGTTGCAGGACAATCTGGCATAAAGTGACCATAACCATGATATTTCAAACACAGTTTGTTTGTCTTCTGTTGATCCTTTTCTGGTACCTATCTAGAACCCACATGACTATCTCTCTTCTGACATCTCTCCAGATTCCTGAGATACTTTTTAACAATCAGTCCCACTTTGTCTTTGAGATCATCCGACTGTAGTTTGGATTCTTCGTCTGCAACTAGAGCTATTCCTTTTCCAAGATGAAGTTCAATAGCATCGTTGAGCTGAATCTCATAAGCCTCCATCATACCATCAACTTGATTGAAACTCATGTTGTCAGAATTCTATGTCACATCGAGAGCAGAACGATGTCCATGGAATTTAGTAGGTAAACATCACAGGAACTTCTTCACTAGTTTCTTATCCTTGTAAGTATTTCCCAAGACCAAAGCTTTATGAGACAGAGCGCTGAGTTCTGCTAAAGGCATATATAGATTCATGTTCGTCCATGCGGAGAGATTGAAACCTTGTAGCCAACATGTCAATTCTTGTCCGCTTCACACTTGACGTTCCTTCAAATAAAACCTGTAGGATATCCCACGCATCCTTGGCTGTTGTACATCCATGCACCCGCTTGAACTAGTTCGGTGACAGAGTGTTGAAGATTGCTGACAGCGCCTTGGGATTGTATTTCGTATGTCCAGCTCGTCCTTGGTTTGGGAACAAATTCATAACCATTCTTCATTGTTGGGGGTGTCCATCCATCTTCAACAACACCGCATGCTTCCTCATCAATTCATTTGATGATCTATTTCATCTGCTTCTTCTGGTGGCCATAGTTGTTCGGATCAAGCATCAAATGTTCTCTTACCGCCACAAGCTGCTGTCTCTTCTCCATATTCTCCTCAGGATCTCACCTTGTAGGGTTAGGTGTGTGGCTCTGATACCAATGGAAATTTTATGGATTTATCACACACAACTCTTTTGATCGGAAAGCGCCAATCCAACCCATACTTCGTTTTATTGATATAAACTTTTCCACAAAAGTCTTACACCTGTTGGCTACAATTCTCACCAACATAAAAAGAATCAACACTCAAACAAAGCTCACAAGAGTTTTTTCTCTTTGAACCTTAACCTAATTCTCTCCCCCAATATCTCTAGAGTGTTGGGCGGCTACGCAAACCCTCCTAGCCTTTTTATAAGGCATACAACATACCCTAGGATCACCTGAACTTCTTTGAAATGAAAACTCACAAGATATGTCAAGTTTTAATTTCTTCTTGACAACGACCTGTGGTTTCCGTTGAGAGCTACCTGTTCTTTATCACCACATTGGTCAGCAAGTCTTCGTCCAGCTCAACCTTGACTTTTCTTCAACAAGGCAACTTGACATTTGAGCTTATCTATTCCTCGTCCACCTCAGCGACATTATCTGTGTATTAGATATTTGTCTTCAAAGAGCCCCTTGTCTCCACACATCCACTTGTCTTCACACATCAACTAATCTTTAGAAAAGTATTTGTCTTTACACAGCTTTTTGTCGAGAACAACTTCAAACACCCACTTGTCTTCACACAACTTCTTGGATTATTCTTCTTTCCTTCTTAGTCTTTGACTAAATCCATGCATCTTCATACCTTACTGATTTTTATATATATTGCAGATATCCCATGTAGCCCACTATGATGACCTCCTATTGCAATACCATGCTTGGAAATGACTTAGGAATTGGAGCCATGCGAAATTTCCTCCCAATCATTTATTTCATAATTCTGGTTCTATAATTAGTTGCGTTGATAGATGTGCCTTGTCTGAACCATATGGCCACCCTATAATTACGATGGACGCACCCTTTTAGAAGTTTCCCCCAATTTTATCCCTGGTTACACACCTCAGTTCTTTTCCATTATATAAGAATTGTTACATGATTTAGAGTGTGATTTAGCGAGTATCAGTTGGATGGACATGTATAACTAGATAATGGCACTCTAGAGATGAATTTGGTGCCTTATGTCAGCAATGGAAGAGAATTCAGCATCAAAAAAGAATTTCTTGCTTCAGTTTCCCCTTACGTGTCAAACCATACAATAGATTTGATGGTCATCAAGTTGGTAAAGAGCTTGAGAAACCTTACAATTGTTCTTTTCAGGAGAATAAAGCAGTCTTTGTGAAGGTTAAGCCAGAGCTCGAGTTAGAGAATGGGGTTTACAGTTTAGTTCCTAGGAAGGATAGTATGCAGTGATGTTCACACAATTGGAGGAACGATATTGCAATGGTTTGGTGTCTTTAATTGTTCATTCCCTAATCAGACAGATGTCGGGAAAGAATATTCACTTGTGGCACGCCAGACCTCTTTCACCAAACAAGATATTGAAAACAAAAGCTTCTTTAACTATTTTAACATAAATGACTCTTTGCAATATGTAGCATATCCTGGCCCCGTAATATCAAGCACCGAGTATTTGGAATTTCTTTTACGAGATGAGGAACATGACTATATTTAACCCAATAGAGATGATGATTATGATATCTATAAAACAGAATCTAATGCAGAGGCCAAAATTTTCTTCGGAAAATTCCACAGCTGGTCAAATTTTTAATAGTTGTGGAAGGTTCAAGCTTGAGCCAAACAAGAGTAACCTGAACATCAAGCTGCATTGCAGGTTGGTGGTGTTTAAGCGTATAAGCCTTCTTTCCAATTAAGCTTACCATGTATGTTCTTTTCAATACTATCTTTTCCATAGAGACAATATTTATAAACTAGTCCAGAAAGATGAGTTAATTACTAAAAATATATGGTTTGTAAATCTAGTCTTTCAAGGTGAAATAAGGCAGTTTTATCGTTATTTCCATTGAAATTTTTTTTACGAAACTGCCATTACTTAGTAATTCCACGTCAGCGCGCGGAAAATGAGAAACTTTTTTCGTGGATGTAGGTTTATGTGTCTAGTTATGTAGGATTATCTGTCCAATTATGTAGGTTTTAAAAGTCTCCTTTGTAGATTTTAGTTTCTCATGTATTGTAGGTGTAGTTATCATTTCATGCCGATTTAGAGAATGTGTTATGTAGGTTTTTGTAACAGCTTTTATAGGTTTTGTTGTTGAACTTTGACGAGTCATTTTTCGTTCAATGTAGGTTTAATGTTGAAGCGTTTTAGAGTTTTAGTTCTTGTTTTGTAGGTTTGTGGGAAATACGGGTCCACACTTTGTATATCATGTGTTCTAGATTTAGTTTATCATTCTTTGTAGGTTTTCGTAGTCTTCATTGTTGGGTGTGCTAGTCTTCCTTGTTGGTTATTTGAGTTGGTACCATCATTTTTTGTAGGTTTATATATAATGCATTGTAGGTTTAATTACCCTCGAATCACTAGATTCGTCTCCTTATGTAGGTTTTGTTTTCTGCTATGTAGATTTACAGTACTGGTTTTGTAGGTTTTTATCGTCGTTCTTGTAGGTTTATTTTGAGTTGGTATCATCATTTGTTGTAGGTTTATACATAAACTCATTGTAGGTGTAATTAACCTCGAATCACTAGATTTGTCTCCCTTTGTAGATTTTATTTTCGGCTATGTAAATTTATGGCTTTGGTTTTGTAGGTTTTTGTCGTCTTTCTTGTAGGTTTGTGTTGGAGTCCTTGTAGGTTTTTCTCCAAGGTGTAGCCAATTTAGTTAATCAGGCTTTGTAGGTTTTTGTTGTCTTCGTGGTAGGTTTATTTTCAGTTGTTAGCGACGTTTGGTGTAGGTTAATAACTAACGTATTGTAGGTTTATTTTATTTCATATCACAAGATTAGCCTTCTTTTGTAGGTTTGTATGGTCAGTTATGTGGGTCTATAATGTTAGTTTTGTATGTTTTTAAGGTTGGTTTTGTAGGTTTATGGTTTCTCTTACTTTGTAGGTTTGTTTTCCGTTTGATGTAGTTTTTTCTTTTATAGGTTTGTTTTTACTGTTTTGTAAGTTTATCGCTGAAAAACATCATTCTACGTTGTAGGTTTTCCGTTCAAGTATATGTAGGCCTTAGTACTTTTCCTTTTGATGTAGGCTTATCTTTGCAAGATATCGTTCTTCATTGTAGGTTTATCTCTCATGTCTTGCATGTAATTATTTCTCCTGCTTTGTTTTTTGTTTGATGTATGTTTATCTTTTTGTAGGTTTGTTGTTAGTATTTTGCAGGTTTATCGGTGTAAAACATTTTTCTCTTGCTTTGTAGGTTTGTTTTTCGTTTGATGTAGGTTTTTCTTTTATAAGTTTGTTGTTAGTGTTTTGTAAGTTTATCGTTGAAAAATATCATTCTATGTTGTAGGTTTTCCTTTCATGTATGGTAGGTTTTAGTACTTTTTCTTTTGATGTCGGTTTATCTTTGCAAGATATTGTTCTTCATTGTAGGTTTATCTCCCATGCCTTGCATGTATATTATTGATCCTGCTTTGTTTTTTGTTTGACGTATGTTTATCTTTTGTAGGTTTATCGTTGTAAAACATTCTTCTATGTTGTAGGTTTTCTTTCAAGTATTGAAGGTTTTAGTACTTCTTTGTTCTAGTCTTAAGAATCTTGTAATGTAGGTTAAATTTTGTTATATATGGTGTTTGCGCATTGGAGGTATTTAGCACCTTGTAGATTTACTTTTGTGTCTTCAACAACTAGTTTATTTTCTTTATTTGTAGGTTTATAATTTTTGTTTTGTAGGTTTGTCGTTGTCGACTTAGTTCATAGTTTTGTATGTTTGTTGTTAGTATTTGTACGTTTATCGCTGTAAAACATTTTTCTCTGTTGTAGGTTTTCCCTTCAAAGTTTTGTAGGTTTTTGGTCACTATTCATCATCTTCAACCTAACTTTTCTAAAATTTCAAATTTTTCCAAATTAACTCATTAGCCTTGAAATTTTTTGTTCTAATCAAGATAGCCAACCAATATTCAACACAACGTAACTCAACTCACTTTACAAAACCCTCAAATTCGAGTTATATGGAAAATAAACAATTTTAGAGTTATGAACTTCCATGAAAATGAAGCTAATGAACTCATACCTTAGTGGAGTGATGAATATGACTATAGAGTACCTAAAACTTTAAAAATCAACACAAAAGCATAACAAAATCTAAAAAATAAAATAATAATTTAATTGTTTCTTCTTCTTCGTCGATGAAGAAGAAGAAACAATTTTTTTTTGATTATTTATAAAAAAAAATTAAAATAGCATTGTCATAATAAACTTATGTCATTTGGAAATCCATGTAATTTCCTCCACTTTCGCACTGTTTGGATTTGCCAAACGATTAGATTTGTAATTAAGGCATCTTTATGGACTAGTTGAGTCATTCTTTCTTTAAATTATGAAAAATCTGAAAAAATCATAGAATGCACAGAGACTTGATATACCGATTGGAACATGCCGATCCAACGCTTCAACTCATTTTATTAATATAATATTTTCTACAAAAGACTTATACTTGTTGGTTACAACCTCACCAACACAAAACAAAACAACACTCAACCCTAAACAATGGCTCTCAAGAGTTTTCTCTCTCTAAAACCTCAAACAAAACTCCCCCAATCTCTCCAGAGTGTTAGACGGCTCTACACACCCTAAGACCTTTTTATAGGTCGTGCATCTTAACCTAGAATCTCCCAAATCTCTCAGATATGGAAACTCTCAAATTAAGACAATTTTCCATTTCTTCTTCACAATGACCTGTTTTTCAGTTGACAACTCATTGTCCTCAGTTTCACTTTGACCAGCAAGTCTCCGTCCAGCTCACCTAGAATCTTCTAAATCTCCCAGAATCGGAAGTTCTATCGATAAGGAATATTTCCTTTTTCTTCACAACAGTAACATGACTTTTCTTTAAAAAGGCAACTTGACATTTTAGCTGATCTGCTCCTCGTCCAGCTCAGCCACTCGTCCAGCTCGTTCTCCAGCTCAGCAACTTGTCCGTGTACTAGAAACTTGTCTTCAGACAGCCCTTGGTCTCTACATAGATAATTGTCTTCACACAGCAACTTGTCTTCAACAAACTTGCATTTAAACAAGCTCTTGTATTGATCGACTCCTTGTCCAGCTCAGATACTCGTTGTTCTCAACTATACGTTCATAGCAACTTCTTGTTGAGAACAACTTCAGACATTCACTTGTTGAGAAGAGCTTCGTAGCTTGAATAGCTTCTTGTCTTGACATCAACTTCAATCTTCAACTTTGGTTATGATGACTTGTAGATTCCTTTTCTTAATTAGCTGCTTCACCACATCTTCCATTTCACATTAATGTCTGATCAGTCTTCTGTGATATGTTCCTCAAGTTGTTTGATCAATCTTCAATGATATGTTNAATGATATGTTCCTCATGTTGTATGATCAATATTCAGAGATCTGTTCCTCAAGTTATTTGATCAATGTTCAGAGATATGTTCCTCAGCTTATCTGATCAATCTTCGGAGATCTGTTCCTCAGCTTGTCTGATTAATCTTTAGAGATTTGTTCCTCAAGTTATCTGATCAATCTTCAGAGATCTGTTCCTCAACTTATCTAATCAATCTTCGGAGATCTGTTCCTTAACTTGCCTGATCAATCTTCAGAGATCTGTTCCTCAACTTGTCTGGTCGATTCGAACACTTTCAATCTCCCCCTTTTTATCTCAGAGTGAAGAACAAACACCTGAGTTAAAAACAACTAAGTAACTGTTAGAATGCAGACTTTGTGCTGATCGTATCACTTTGTTGTCTGATTAGTTCTCTGATCAATTCAAATACTTTCAATCTCCCCCTTTTTATCTCAAAGTGATGATCAAAGACATCTTTGTTTTCTGTGGAACTTTCAACTCATTGATACATCTTTGTTTTTTGTGGAACTTCAGCTCATTGATTCCTGATATGTTGATTATATTATCATGCTAATTCAAACATCTTCAATCTCCCCCTTTTTAGCTCAGTTTGATAATCAAACACTTCACTGTACCTGTTCAAAACAAAACACAGACAAACACTGCACAAGGTACATGTTGATAGAAACAAAGTAGCTAAGCTAAGCTTCTAGGCTCCCCCATGATCAGGCATCAGATTATGTGACAGACTCTTCTCCCCCTCTTGAAATCCTCACAGCGAGCTGGGCAACAAGCAGACAGAAATATGACTTACAGAGGAGATCATCATACAGCCAGTATCACAAGTTTACACCATATAATCGGTTGGCTCATGTGGCTAGTCTTTCACCAGGCATACCTTTATCCTGCATATTTTCTAGCACTTTGTTCATATCACTATATAACAGGCAGCTGGAATTTCCTTTGGAGAGACAGCAAGCTGTGTGTACCCACAATAATCTCTTTTTTTGGCACATCATGAAGCACACATAGAGAACAAATCATTGCTTACGCTTTTGCTTATGCTCATTGTTCAATAGACAGAACATGAATATCACTTGACTTCTCAATTCAATGTTTGTCTCACAAGTCACTGTGCCATGTTAGGACACAGTGTTGTATTAGAGATATCACTTTACTTCTCAATCAGATGATACAAATGCTCTCCTCATCTCTTTGACCTCCTTTTTTATAGCAACACATCCCTTTGTACACATTCTACACTGAACGGCATGACAGGCAGCTGTTTTCCACAGTGTGCAGAACCAATTATATACCATCAACTCGTTTGAAGTATGCTGCACAATAAAATCTAAAGCATGTACCTGTCCACACTTTACACACTCGATTGTGACAATTAGATTTCACAAACACCAATAGCAGTTCTCAATGCAATGAACTGATTTAAAATTTTGAGGTTTTGTGAATATAACAGCTAACTGAAATTTAGTGTTCACATGATCAACAATGACTAGCTTCTCCTCAACATGTTCTCGAATGAAATGATATATAATCATGATGTGCTTAGTTCGAGAATGCAAGACAGAGTTCTTTGCAATGTTTATGACACTCTTATTAACACAATATATAGGTAGGTGTTCAGAAGGAATACCATTGTTATCAGTCATCTGTTTTCAGATCATGTACCTATCTCCAATAATCATAAACTCACAAATACCAAAACCAGGTTTAGTTCAATAAAGGCAGAGAAAATTCAATGGTTCGGTTAATAACTCAGCAAGTTGTGCCCAAGTGACCATATCGGCAATTACCATCAGTTTCACACAATCAATTTTGAAAAATCAATGAACTTAAAATAGACTCAAAATAGACACAAATATTCACAAACAATTATCTACACTTTACGGTACGATTATTTATCATTCAGAGAACATACCATATATTTGTGTCTATGGACTACCAGGAATGACACCACATGTGTCTTGAGTGGTCAGACAGACGATTGTTGTTCAACACATAACAATGTTATTTTTCCAAGTTAACCCCTATGCTTTGAATCATTCCACATGCATGCATTTTCCAAGACTGACCCTTTGTTCTTGTGTTGTCACGAGTTTCTATTCGTTTATCGTGTACATTCTCACAATTCAGCCTCCTGTCATGTGTGTCCATCAAGTGTCGTAATCTTTTCTTGTCAGAACATTGAAAGTCTTTAGCATGATCATGACAATGGTAAATATCATGCTTTTTAACCCAAAGTTTGTTCTTCACCCCCATTGTCCCAATAAGCTTTGTCATGCTGAATCGCTTCTTTTATTCTATTCAGATAGTTGTGACACTTGGCTTTGATATGACCAAGCTTTCCACAAAACCAACATTTTGTTAGATGTTTCGAGCATCTTTGATACAAACTCCTGTTAAACTGATCATGCATGGGTTGTTGACCATACCTCTGTGGTGCTGTCTGTGGATGTTCCCAGTTGCTTTGATACGAGTTCCTGTTGTACTGACCTTTTTCTGCTGTTGACCAAGATTTTGTAAGGTTGTATGAACTGTTCTTGTGACCTTCTGACTTGGTGAAGTAGTCTTCTCGTTAATAGCTGCTTTAATAAAAACGGTGTCAGTAGATGTGTTCTCAGCACCATAATAACCCAAACCCCATTTTGCTTTGTCGGTTCTCCCAGATTGCAGGATCTTGTCCGATCTTTTGTCCCTTTGGATAACATCTCAATGTTCTTTAGTTGCTCTGACAGGCGACTCTCTAGTTTTATATTTTTATCTTTTTCAGATTCTAACTCTGTATCTAGTTTTTGAACCTTGTCAGACAGAAGCTTATTCTCAAGTATCAGCTGGCTGTTTTTCTCTTCCATATTAACAAGGTGTCGACAGACAATTTCTAGTTCATCGATAGCAGACAACCCCAGATTATCTTCTTCATCTGAGTCCTGGTCAATGACAGCTTGTCGATCATATTGACTGACTGATGTCTGTCCTGTCTTCTTTCTCCCAGGCACATGGTCTACCTCTTCTAACAACTCAACCAGTCTGAAATGCGCAACCAGATCATTGTTCCCATCTTTGTCTTCTGAGTCACTCTTGCTCCAGCTTACTAACACAGTCTTGTCCTTTCACTTTGAAACCCCCACACAATCAGATTTCATATGACAATACCCTTGACACTTGAAGCATTTTAGTGTCATATTCCTTCTAATAGTTGGACAGCTAGCTTTAAAAGGGCCATATCCTTGACACTCCAGACACTGTTTGTCAGATTTCTGTTTTTCCTTCTCATGCATCTATCTTGCAGACACATAGTTGTCCCTTCTCTGTCCTTTTTCAAAACAAGGGTTTTGACTCCAAATTCTTATTAGCTTCCTCATATTCTAGAAGCCTCATCACAATGATTTTCAATTCTTCTTTGAGATACATGCCAAGATCATCATCAAACTCATCATCTTTGTCATTACGATCTTCTGTTGCTATTGTCACCACCTCTTCATCATCAGAATAAACAATACTTAGATGAGTTATATAGTTATGTAGAGTCTCTCATGTGGCATCGTCATCTATATCACTGTCACTCCAACAATAGAATGTGTCATCTTGTCCTCTGGGCATGACACTAAAGTGCTTTGAGTGTCAAGGTTATGGACATATGAAATCTGATTATGTGGGGATTTTAAAGCGAAAGGACAAGACGGTGTTAGTAAGCTGGAGCAAGAGTGACTCAGAAGACGAAGATAGGAACAATGATCTGGTTGCACATTTCGGACTGGTCGAGTTGTCAGAAGAGGTAGACCATGTGCCTGGGAGAAAGGAGACAAGACAGACATCTGTCAGTCAATATGATTGTCAAGTTGTCACTGACTAGGACTTAGATGAAGAAGATAATCTGGGGTTATCTGCTGTCGATGAACTACAAATTTTCTGTCCATACCTTGTTAATGTGGAAGATGATACACGATCCAAGGGTGCTTCTAGAGGATAGAAGTGGTGGAGAT